>CAUYRH010116446.1:0-15348 GCA_963574655.1 Perodicticus potto
GTTTTCACATAGTAAATGAGAAAATATCATGAATGTTATATTAATCAGGTTGATAAAAATATCTCCGATTGTATGTGAAGCCCACACACTGTACTCCTTGACTGAATTATTGTACACAGCTATGACTCAATAAAAAAAAAATTAATTAAAGATTTAAACCTAAAACCTGAAATTATGAAACTACCAGAAGAAAACACTGGGAGATGCTTTAGCACATTGGTCCGGGCAAAGACTTTCTGAATAAAACTTCAAAAGCACAGGCAACAAAAGCAAAAATATTAACAGACAAAATGGAAATAACATCAAGCTAAAAAGCTTCCGCACAGCAAAAGAAACAATCAACAAAGTGAAGAGACAACCTACAGAATAGGGGAAAATATTTGCAAACTACATATCCAACATGGGGATTAATAACCAGAATATATAAAGAACTCAACTCAATAGGAAAAACAACAATATTATTATTCACCTAATATAACAATGGGCCAAAGACCTTGATATAGTGGTATAGTTTGGATGTTTTTCCTCTGTTTAAATTTGATCCCCAGTGTTGGAAGTGAGAGGTGTTTGGGTTGGTCGTGGGGAAGATTTCTCATGGAGACTTGGTGCCCTTTCTGAGATAATGAGCAACTTCTCCCTCCATCCGTTCACAGCAGAGCTGGCTGCTTAGAAGAACCTGGCACCACCACCTCTCCTTGGTCCTCACCAGAAGCAGGTGCTGGCACCATGCCTCTTGTACAGCCTGTAAAACCATTAACATAGACATAAGGCAGAAAAGGAAGGTCAAGAGCATCTGAGAGCACCATTTTGGCTGATGCCAGACTCTCACCACCCTGAACAAGAAGTCAACAACAGATCAGCAGCCCAGAGCCATCTGAAGATGTATGCATTGCCAAGCAGGATGCATTACCAACTGTCTCTTCTCACCTTTTTATAACAGTTTATGATTAAACTTTATGGTCTGACCTGAGGATAATGCTGGTAATATACATAGTTTTGAACAATTAAAAATATTGCTATTGTCCCATAAGGTGTCTTGCTCCTGCTCCAGAAAGGATCCCTACTGTGGAACAGATTCTGTGGAAAAGAATCTGTTGTCTGCATCTTTCAATAAAGTTTCTGTGGCTAGTTGGCTCTCTCTCAAATTCTTTCCAACAGGAACTCATTTGGTGAGTTCAGGGGAGTTTTCTCCCTTCATTGAGACACCCACTGCATCACTAGGAGTCAAATAAGCCTCTTCTTCATAAATTACCCAGTCTCGGGTACTACTTTATAGCAACAAAAAACAGAATAAGATGGACCCGAATAGACATTTCTCAAAACAAGACACACAAATGCATAACAGGCATGTGACATGTGTTCGACATCACTAGTCATTAGGGAAATGCAAATTAAAATCACAATGAGATATCAGCTCATCCCAGTTAAAACAGCTTTTATCCAAAATTCAAAAAATAACATGTGTTGGCAAGGGTGTAGAGAAAGGAGAATGCCCTACACTATTGGTGGGAATGTAAATTAGCATACGCATTATGGAAAATAGTATGGAGGTCCCTAAAAAACTGAAAACAGAACTCCTATGTGGTCCAAAATCCTCACCACTGGGGATGTGTCCAAAAGAAAGGAAATCAGTTTACTAAAAAGATAGCAGCGTGCCCATGTTTACTGCAGCACTATTCACAATGGCCATGATACAGAATCAACCTAAGGACCTGCCAGCCAATGAATGGATAAAGAAAGTACAGTGCTGTGATACTGTGGAATATATATTTGGTCTTTAGCCTCAGTTTCCTGGCATACAACTCCTAAAATCCTTAGAAATTGACAGTGATGTCTTCTTGTATGCTAAAGAGTTGGCTAATGGCTGGCAGCACCTAGGTAACTTCAGGATGGAGTCAGTCTCTAGAAAGACCCAGGTTAGATTAGAAAGTTGGGAATTTCAGTCCACCCTTGCCCACAACCTCCAGGGAGGGAAGAGGGGCCTCAGGTGAAGTTAATCACCAATAGCCAATGTTTTAATCATTCCTGCTCACATAATAAAGCTTCCATAAAACCTCAGAAGGATAGAATTTGGGAAGTTTCTGGAAAGAAGGCTTGAAAGCTCCATGCCTCTTCCCTCATAACTAACCCTATGTATTTCTTCATCTGTATTCTTTGTAATATCCTTTATAATAAACTGGTAAACATAAGTTTCCCCAAGTTCTGTGAGCACAACTAGCAAATTAATCAAACTCAAAGAGGGAGTCATGAGAATTCCAACTTGAAGCCAATCAGTCAAAATTTCTGGAGGCCCAGACTTGTAACTGGTGGGATGGGCTTAGTCTTGGGCACTGAGCCTTCTACCTGTGGGATCTGACACTCCCCATCCCACCAGTTACAAAGTTGGAATTCCCATGACTCCTTCTTTCTGACATTTAGAGTTTCTATTTGATGCCCTAGGCTCCCCGGACCAGTTCAATTATCCCCAACTTCCCACCCGTGATGTTTCCTGGTAGCCACTGCCAATTATTCAACTTGTTACCAGAAAAAGCAGCAGTTGATGATGAAGAATATTAAGGACCTTTGGAACCTGTTTGAGGCTTTCTCTCTGATGAAAATGCATTGAAAAAGAAAATTCTGGCGTGAAAGATACAAGGAGTAGACTGAAATCTTTATAAAGTGTAAATATTTAAATTAACAGAAAATCTCACAGGTTTTTATTTTCCAGAATAAATCTGGGCCCTTTTCCCACATGTCAGAAGGACAGGTACAAACACGTGCCATAAGTCAGAGGCCATCACACCTTTTCTTTTATTTTTTTATCATAACAATTTTTTAATTAATCATAACTGTGTACATTAAAACATTTATGGGATACAATGTGCTAATTTTATATACAATTAATTTGGAATGCTTACCTCAAGCTGGTTAACAGAGCCTTCATCTCACTTACTTATTGTGTTAAGAAATTTATACTCTACTCTTAATAGATTTGACAAGTACCCTTGCAATATGCACAATAGGTGAGGTCCCCCCAATTACCCTCCCTCTACCCAGCACTTTTTCTGTGACAGCTTGATAATAAATATGTGTCTTTGTGAGCCAAACACATCTCTGCCATATACTCTTTGCCATTTTTAAGATTGCCTTAAAATTATAAAAACTGTTCTTAGCTCTGGGTCATATAAAAACAGGTCTCAAAGAAAAAAAAAATAAATAAAAACCAAAACACCCAGGCCTTTGGGAGGATTTGGCTCCCTGGCTATCGCTTGCTGACTCCCAGGGTCCAAGGACAAACACAGGACAGAATTGGGAGAGTAGAGTCTAACCTAGACCTGTCCCGTTGGTCAAACCTTCACCTCTCTTTGTACTGAGACATTTCCAAGGCTTGTTCAATAATTCTGTGACTGCTCCCAGATCACCCATCTGCTCGTGTTTCATCCTCACTAGGCATGAACCTTGTATTCACTCAAATGCCTCTATACTCACCTCAACCTTGGGTCTCCTAAGGGGTCCCCCACTACTCAAAGCCCAGCCTGCCACTGTGGTTTCAGGCAGTCCCCCAGGTGGCAGTTGTTTCAAGCAAGGGATGATAGAGCCTAGAAGAACAATGTCTACCCATGAAGAAAGGGAGCAAAAAGAAACAACACCAACCTGAGACAGGGCCTTCTTGACTTTGCAACTGGTGCCTCCAATGAAGACCATGTTGGGCATGGCCGGCCTGGGATACTCAAATACAAAGTCATACCTTAGCAGCCAGACAGAGGCCTTCTGATACAAGGTGGGTAGGTGCACATCTCTCTGGAGGACATCTGAGGAGAGGTCTTCGTACTTTGAATACAGAAAATAAAATAACAAGGGCTCCAACCCGTACACAAGGAAGTTGACCACCCGTTGAGGAAAAGCCATCTGGTCTGAAAACATTGTGTAGCACCTGGGGATGTAGGACACAGGGCTTGGGGTTCTGCTGAACCTGTGCTCCAGGGAGCATGGGAAGCCCCTGAAGAGGTACACGGAGGGCAGGCCCAGGTACTCCGCCAGGATCACGCCACAGGGTAAGCCTGGGTCTGTGAGAAGAACATCGAACTTGCTCTCCTTGAGGAAATTCATGATGTCCTGGTCCTTCAGGAGGCTCTGGCAGTTGGTGAACCACATGTCAATGACAGTCATGCAATTCCTGTACTCAAATACAGGAGAGGCCAGAAAGGACCTCTCAGCAAACAGATTGTTCCCGAAGGACTGGAAACGGTTCTTCAGCTCCTCTTGGTCATAGGGCACTGGGTAGACTTTTCTTGAGTAGTATTTGGATTCTTTCAATAGCAAATTGACTTCTGGTGCCAGAACCACAATATCATGACCCCTGGTGCTGAGATGCTCAATTACGTCCTTGACACTAAGCCAGTGGCTTCCATCCAGAGGGACCACCAGCAGCTTGTCACCTGCAACCACTCCCCAAAAGGCTAAGAAGAAAACCCCCACAGAAATCCTCTGAAATGTAGGAAGAAGGCGAAGGCAGGCCATCCTGGAAGGAGTTAAGGTGAAAACAATGGTGAACAGTTTACACACCCAAAACCAGCCAGTCCTTTTCATAGATCACTCCCTTGCTCTGAATTTGACTTTCCTCTCCCTTGCTCTGAATCTTGCCCTTTGATATGAAAACAAAAAAACTAAATTAATATTTAACCAGTTTTAAGCACACTGCTACTTTAGATAAACTATGCTTCTTATCAGCTTTCCCCCGAGCTTCTAGAGTTTTCTGTTCATCTCCACCAGTCTGCCTCTCCCACTGTAAAGAGTCACAGCAATACTCTGAGGATAACTTGGAGAGATCCCTGCTCCCTAACCCACCAACCTCTATTCTAAATTCTCTGGATTCCTCATCATTGCTAATGTCCCTGATATGTGGAGATTTCCTTCCACACTAACCAGTTCTCCAGCACCACATGGCTGTCTTACAAATCAATTCAATTCTGACAGTAACACAGGGTCCGTGTTTGGCCCCCCAAAGGACTGCCCCCACTTTAGACACCAAGCACAGTGGTAGGTCCCCAGGCCTCACTTGGCTACAAATCAGAGGTTCCCACATCTCCCTTCGTGGGTTTGACCATTTGCTAGAATGTCTCACAGAATGAAAGAGAACCATTTACTTCCTAGGTTACTGGTTTTTCACAAAGGCTATTACAAAGGATACAGACGAGCAACCAGAGGAAGAAACACCAATGGCAAGACAGGGAGAAAAAAGAAGGAGCTTCTGTTCCCTCTCCTGGCACACCTCATGCCTTCAGCAGTCTGGAAGCTCTCTGAATCCCATGTGAGCAAAATGAAACTCTCAGGCCCACCCCCCAACTCCCTAGGCATAAAGGAAGGTAAGGCTGGAGGCCCAGCAACGCAAGACTCCCTTCTGAATAGATAGCTCTTCCTAACATTAGGCTTCAGCCAGGTTTCCACACAAGGGTAACGCCCTCAGGCACCTGCAGAAAATTTCGTGCACAGATCATTCCCAAGGAAAGGCCTTGCTGGCCTCCCATCAACAAGGACATGGCCATGATAGCTTTAGGTCTGCAGTCTTGCTCTCATTCCTAAAACCAAAGTCCTTTTCAACTCCACACCAATAATGTTGATTTCAAACTTATCTTCCCAGGTGCAGAACAGAGACAAGATGGGGTTAAGCATTCCTCCACCTCCCTGGGGACATCTGCATCATTGATTCTTCCCTGGCTCCCTTTTCCTCTTTGAACACTTGCCATATCTTATATAAAATGCAGAATTCCTGGGCCTCACAAGAATGTAGCCATTTGCCTCACCATCTGCCCCCTCCTCCCTTTTCTTTCTCTATGCCTCTCCCCTTAAATACTGAGTTCCCAAATAAAAAAAAAAACACACACACACACAAAAAAAATCGCAAATGCATCTGAAGCTGGTGTTTTCCTGGGATGTACCCTCAAACTTTGGCTTTATAAACCTCCATTGATTGAGATGGCTGCCTGTCACTGAGCTGGGGTTGTTACCTGTGTTTGGGGGTTTTCTATAGACTTTGTTACACAGTAGCTATGATTAATTAAATCACTGTCTGTTAGTGATCAACTCAACCTTCAGCCCCTCTGTTCTCCCCTCCCTCCACAAGGTTGGTTCTCCTGGCAGCAGCCAGTCCCCATCCACAGGCACTTTTCACCCCCTTACACAAATGTGGCTGTAATTAAAGGAGGCTTGTTCTGCATAACAAAAAATGCTCTATTCTCCTTTATTGCTATCCTCACTTAGGAAATCACAAAGGTTTCTTATTGTATATTACAATATCACAACATGTAAACCGATACTTTACTTCAGGAAATTATGATTTCAGGAGTATAAGTCCAGCCAGCAGGTAGTGAAAGTCCCAGAATAGAAGTCAGCTAAGTCTGGCCTTCAGAACCAGCCACCACTGGCCACTACCAACCCCAGGGTGACCTATCACCTTAACTTCAGATTTCTCACCTGAGAATGGGGAGGGCGGATCACTTGGGTCCTGCCTGCTCAATCATGCCACCGCCACCGAGGGAGGTCCCAAAGAATGACAGTAGTGGAGACCAGGCTCTTCTGGTGAGAGGTGGTTCCTAGAATTACTAGAACAGCCTCGCCCAGAGCTAGTCACGCACACCAGGGCTGGCACGCAAGGCCCTGTCCTAACCCACATCTTTGGCACTGAAGGCATGCTGGGACCTGGGAAAGGAGAAGCAGCCCGGGAAATGGAATTGAAAAGGCCATTCCAACTCCAAGCAGGGTTGACCTCGGGAATACTGCCAAGATGCACATTTATTGTGCAAGACTTGACTCAGCACAAACTGAGAGCAGCCTCCCAGGACTCCTTCCCAGGAGGGTTGCCAGCAGGATTTCCTAATTACAATGATAGAAGTCAGGAAGGTGGCAGCGCCCTGCTTTGGGTCTATTTGGACACCAATAAGCCCCAGGAAGGTTAGAAAGGGGGTACGGTGCAGGTCCACCTTTCTGGGGCAGGGGTACGCCAGGCAGAGGTCCTTCCAAAAACAGTCCAGCTGGAGGGAGAATGGTTCCCCCAGCATGCAGAAGCAGGGGAAGTAAGAGGAGCTCAGACCTTTGATGCTTTGTACTACACCTCTACCCTTCCTAGACTTTGGTCTGAGCCCTTCTCAGCAGGCCTTGATCTGAAAATCATATGGCTCATTACTGGGTCCTGTTCTTATGCCCAGCAGACCCTAAAGGACACAGGTTGTAGGCAGGAGATGAAAACAAGGAACTGAAACCTCTATACACACCATCACTTTGTAAACTAAAAGGTGCTTGTAAAAATGTTGGGTGGTGGTCCCAGGAGCCCAGCAGCAGTGGGGAGGGGCACAAATATGTCTTCTTTTTCACTGTGAGGTTTGACCATACTAAGAGTGGTGTGTGCGTGTGTGTGTGTGAGCGTGAGCACATGCACGTGCTTTCCTGCACTCTAGAAGGACTCTGATGTGTTGGTTAATGACAATGAATAATTCCTAAAGAATTGCTGCCAGGGGGCAGTGCCTGTGACTCAAAGGTGTAGGGTGCCAGCCGCATATGCCGGAGGTGGTGGTTCAAACCCAGCCCTGGCCAAAAACTGCAAAAAAAAAAAAAAGAAGAAAGAAAGAAAGAATTGCTGAGTGTGACACCTGTGGCTCAAAGGAGTAGGGCACCCACCCCACATGCCGGAGGTGGCGAGTTCAAACCCAGCCCTGGAGGAAAAAAAAAAAAAAAAAAGAATTGCTGCCATGATAGCCTTGGCCTGGGTGGTGCCATGGGACTCAAGGTGTCCTTGAGCATTGCCATTTACCTGAGTACCCAGGCAAAGGCCAACTTTGTTTCAGGGATTATCACAGAATGAATGACTCAGGCTTGGGACACACCACAATGCCTTTCCTACAAAGAAACCAGTCTCTGTGGGCAAGGAGCAGATTTCCCAGAAAGTAAATGAAGGGAACTTGGAACTTTGAGAGAGAGGTCTAAAAGTGTGCATGGGGGTGACTGCATGTTAGGGCAGGAGGTGCTGGGAAAGGCTGACCCTATGGAGGTTAACCTCTTGGGTGCTCCCTCTTCCAGATCCTTACACTACCCACAAGCCAGGAGCAATGGAGCCAGGACCAGCCTAGAAGATTCCAAAAACCTACAAAATGTTCAAGACTTGAAAAAATAAATTTGCTGAATCCAGAATATTAAAATGTGAAAGTATTTTATTAAATGGCTATAAACGTCTAACGATGTGTCAATGAATCCATGACAGTTCAGCACATTGATGGAGACTGTATACGGGATGTGGGATACTGGAGTAATTTAGGCTGAGGGACAGCTGTAGAAGTCAGTGTGCTCTGGGCCCAGATCCAGAATGGTCAAGTCTGAATCACCCACAGAGGGGACAGCACAGTGCAGGGAAGTATGGCTTGCCCAGCCGGACATGTTGAGTGGGCTGTGACTTCCCAGGGTGCTTGTAACAATGTTGGGTGGTGGTCCCAGGAGCCCAGAAGCAGTGGGGAGGGACACAGGCCATTAAATAACATGACAAAGAGATTGCTCAGAAAAGGCATAAACTAGGACTTCACTATGGTAAAGAGACTCTGGCGCACAGGGATCATGGGAAAGAATTTGCCAAACTTGAAAGCACTCCTGGCACCTGGCTTCATGCTGCACCTTTCTTCCCTGCTTGGCAAACTTTTCCCCCCTAGGATTATCCCTCATGGGAGACATGACCAGGCATCTCTGCACCCGTTACTTTTCTTTCAAAGTAGCTTCACAGCTTGCAACCCACCATCTTCTCCCCTGTTAGACAGGCAAAGCCACCATGTGCATTTGATTCTGGCTATTTTCCCAGCACCTGGCCAGGCATACACAGAATCTTAATAGACATCTGTTGAATGAAGAGTCTTTAATATCAATAACAGGACAGAGCTAGCCATGTGTTCCTCTGTAACACCCCAAACCCAACAAACCAACCCATGTTTGCTGCAGGGTTAGAGACCAAACCCTGGGCACACTTCACTGAGTGAGACATTACCAAAAGGCCACAGAGGAGATATTTCTGAAGAAGTTTCTCATCTATACAGGGAGGCAGTCAAGTGTATAGGCTGGGCACATAGGTTCTAAAATAAAAATGTTGGGGTTCATTGTGCACAAGTGTTTGTAGCAGCACTATTTTTTCATGGCCAAAACTTGGAAATAACCCAAATGTCCATCAGCTAATGAGTGGATAAATGAAAGCAGTGTGTCATACAATGGAATACTATTCAGGCACAAAAAGGAAATGAAGTATTGATGCCTGCCACAATGTGGAGCAACCATGGAACTAAGTGAAAGACCAGCCAAAAGGAACATGTGCTGTAATGCCATTTCTGTGAAATGCCCAGAATAAGTAAATCCATAGAGACGGAAAGTAGATTCATGCTCAGGGTGGGGAGAATGGTGGGAAATGGAAAGTGGCTGCCAATGGGCATGGGGTTTCTCTCTAGGGTAAGGAAAATTATCTGGAATGAGACAGTACTGATGATTGCTCATTTCCTTGAATATAATAAAAACCATTGAAATATACATTTTCTTTTATCTTTTATTTATTTATTAGAGACAGTATTACTGTGTTGCCCTCGGCAGAGTGCTATGTCGTCATAGCTCACAGCAACCTCAAACTCTTGTTGTAGTTGTCATTGTTGTTTAGAAGGTCTGGGCCAGGTTCAAACCCACCAGCCCTGGGTTTGTGTTCAATATATTTCATATTTTATAGATGTGTCCATATTATAGGTTATATAAAATCATATACAGCTTCCTAGCCACCTACCTCAGGCTAACCCTATGGTTAGACTGAGCTACAAGCGCTGAGCTGAACTGTACATTTTAAACAGTAAATTTCATAGTATGGTAATTACATCTCAATTTTTAAAAAAGAATGCCTGGGTTTGAATCTTGGCTCTCTCACTAATTAGAGCCGGGACCTTGGACAAGTCATTCAACCTGTCTACACATCAGTTTCATCATTTGCAAAATAGGCCTAATGCTGCCTTCTACGTAAGCCCTCGGGGTAGCACCTGTCACGTGGCATGCATACAACACCAGTTAACTTTCATTAAATTTAATGTGCAAATTCTCAGGGGACTGTCCACCAGCTGAGAACTAAATAACTCATGGGAGGCTTGCAGCAAGAATAGGATATTCATCATGTTGTTTTGAAGACCACCTGAATGTGTGGTTAATTTTCCTAACATTGTGGAAATTGAAAATGACTGTGCTAGAAAATGCATGTCACCGACCCAGTTATGGCTAGTGTTGATTCAAGGCCACATACCAAGCATCCACGTGCACCATCGTATTTAATCATGCATTACTGTATTTAAACAGCTCTGTAGGATGTTACGTTTTATCCCCATCTCACCTATTTAGAAATTCAGGCTCTTACACAAGGTTATGTAAGTGTCACAGCTGGGTATGTATGAAGTAAGGTTGGGATGGCTCCAGAAGCCATGTACTCAAACACTGTGTGAAACCACCACCTAAGGTACCATAGTACTAAAACCATGACCCGGGGTTCCAGTTCCTGGCTCAATTAATTACTGACACCGTCTCTGCCTGAGACAGACTGTGGAATGCCCTTTCTCCTTGACCCCTCTGGGGTCGGAATCATGCTGAAGAAGTGACACAAAGGAAAGGGAAAGGCTGGGAAGCAGCAAGAAAAGAGGAACAGAATAGAGAGGGGAAAGTAGCACAGGAGCTGGAAAGAAGAGAGCTAGAGAGGTGCATGCAATAAGGCCGGTGATGCTAGGGAATACAGGATCATGGGGGATCTTTATAGCAGGGGGACAGGGCAGTGACAGGACACAGAGTACCCTCTGCGTATCTAGAGTGGGCCAAAGATGTGATGTGTAGAATTGTACATATTCTCAGGGTAGGTTAAAGGGCAGAGGAGTGGGAAAAGGGAAGCAGCAGTATCCACATGCAACCTCCAACATGAGGGAGGAGAAGCTGCAGGAAGGGTAAGTGCCAAGGCAGTTGGAGGCTCCAGCTGGGCTCACCTGTTCAGGAAGGTCCACAGGTTCATGGAGGAGCCCCTACATCAAGCATGTGCATGTGTATTTGAACATCATAGTGAAGGGGGCCACGTGGATTGTCCCTTCACTCTCTTCACAGTGTCTTTTCATTGTCCTTTCATGCAAAAACACTTTTCATTTTGAAGAAGTCAAATTTATCTATATTTTTCTTTTGTTTCTTGTGCTTTCAGCGGCACATCCAAGAAACCACTGCCATATCCAAAGTCATAAATATCTACCTTAATATTTTCTACTAAAAGTTGTACAGTTCTAGGTTTTCTACTTAGGTCTTTGGTCCAGTTTAAGTTAACTTTTGTGTATGGGATGAAGTAAGGGTCCAACCTCATTCTTTTGCATGTGGTTGTCCCAGCACCACATGTAGACAAGACCATTCTTTCCCATTAGAATGGTCTTCTAACCCTAGTCAAAAATTCAATTGCCTAAAAATATATTAGTGTATTTCTGGGTTTTCAGTTCTATTTCATTGATCTGAATGCCCAAGACAGTGTCTCTCAGACACCTGGGGGAAATTTAATTGTGAACTAGAAATTAGATGATATTAAGAATTACTGATTGTGTTAGGTATGACAATGATACAATCACACAGCTATGTAGCAACCCATTCTTATTTTTAGTATTTAATGAAATGATTAGGCATGGAATGACTTGTCAAGAATTTGCTAAAAATACAACAGCTAAAAATTTTCTTAGAAAGGAAAGAAAATAGGGGGTGGATGAATAGTACAACCAAATATTGAAAGGTATTTAACCTCAGGGTGGATCACAGGTGCTCATCACATGTAGTCTCTCCTGCATGTAACTTTGAAAACTTTGATAGTGAAAAGCTGAAATACTCTTGATAGCAGGACTTGGGCTAACCCAGTGACTACTATCTTTTAATTGACCTAAAACAGGCCAGGGAAGCACACATGTCTTATTGTTGTGACCATATCCCTCCCCCAGTTCTCTAGAGCAATAACTGCCCCAAATTGTATAGACTGAAGCTGAAAGCCTTGCAGCTGACCTGGTCATCAATTCTTCTGGAAATCAACTAATAGGGAAAGTCTAATTCTTTCTTGAAAAAGAATTGGACTGATTGTTTTTTGCACTGAAATGATTTTAATTTCATCTAAATCATGATCTGTCATCCTATTTACAGAATTTAATTATATCCCTGGATAGACTCAATGAGATTTTGAGACAGGACACTCTCAGGAAAATCGCGTCGGTAGGACCTAAGGCACCTCACGCAAATGTTCATGCACACACACAAAAGCACACATGCACATACACAGGCATACAACACATACTCTGTCATAAGCAGTGTTTTCTTATCACACAAATGAGGCTCAAACTATGAATCTTGTTCTCCAGAAAGATACAATAAGCCACAGGTTTTCTAAGGCATAGACCACCTATCTGAAGCAAAGAAGGAGGAATACACAGTGTCCATGTGTATTTAAACAAAATTCCTTTGTACTTGTGCTGTATCCTAGGCTCTTTCTCAGAGAGCCCTCTTGGAAATATAAATTCCTCTTTGAGAATTCAGCTTGCTTTATACTTGTCAATACTAATATGTACCTTCCACAGACACAAAACATTTTCTACATATAGATCACTTAAAAAATACATAAAAATAGTTCTTATATCATTAAAGTTGTATCTATAACCAAAACATATAAAACTATATTGTGCTCAATATATTTCATATTTTATAGATGTGTCCACATCGTAGGTTATATAAAATCATATACAGCTTCTTATATCTCTGAAACTCTCCGGTGGCCCAGGAAGTTGCAGGGCCCCACCCTTGTCTAGAGAGGGCAGGGTTCAGCCAGACCCTGGGTGGCTCTCGGCACTGTAGTAGGTGGAGAGTAAAGGGAAGAGGAGCCCATTGGCAAGCTCAGTCTCTGAACTTCCGCTAACTTGCCCCTCCTTGCCTGTTCTGGCTAAGGCCAGAAAGTCGCCCCTAACTTTGAAAGACATGTGAATTGAAATGGTAGACATTTTTGAAATTTTACTCTTCTGACTTTTTAGGAAGGGCATTATTGGGCCAGGTGCAGTGGCTCACACCTAGAATCCTAGAACTCTGGGAGGCCGAGGCAAGTGGATTGCCTGACCTTCACAGGTTCGAGATCAGCCTGAGCAAGAGCAAGACCCCATCTGTAAAAATAGCTGGGCGTTGTGGCAGGCTCCTGTGGTCCCAGCTACTTGGGAGACTGAGACAAGAGAATTGCTTGAGCCCAAAAGGTTGAGGTTGCTGTGACCTGTGATGCCATGGCACTCTACTGAGGGCTACAAAGTAAGTCTCTGTCAAAAAAAAAAAAAGAAAGAAAGAAAGGGCATTATTTCACCTCTCCTAGAGTTGGTTGATAAGTCACTGTTTCATTAAACATCTGCTGAGACATCTATACAAGAATATGACTGTCATTACACACAGTCTACTGAACCTTGTGAGAAGACAGAACAACAGGTAGAAATGCATAGTCTATTCCTAACAGATGATACACTGAGATGTCATACCATGTGGTTCGCCTGATGTAGCAACTATACATTTGCCAAGAATCTTACACCTGCATTTGTCAAGGCTTTTTCAAGAGCAAGTGACAGAATCCCAACTTCAACTGACGAGACCAACAATATGACTCAATAGTGTTTTAGAAGTATACACTATAATAGAGCACAGTAAGGCTATGAACGTCATGGGAGGGAATTATTTACAGATGATATTGCATACCTAATAAATCAGACACATTATTAAAGTGAATTAGTAGAAGCAAGATTAATGAGCAAAAACCAAAGCTATACTTTAATTGCCCAATAATTAAAACATAAAATAGAAATGAAATAACTGCTCCATGCTTGATAATTTCAAATAAAATAAACTGCATAAATTTTAATAAAGTAATCTTATATAAAGTGCAAAATTTAAAACAAGTGTGATGAAATAATGAGAAATATATCTTCCAGAAAAAGAAGACTTAACAGCAAAAAGATGCCAGTTTTTCTCAACAAAGGAAAAATCAGTAAACTGACATAAAAGCCTCTATTCTACCAAGATAAAAGCAAGATATGACAATACATGAATGTGAAGACAGTATTTAAGAATGTTTTTGGAGTCTTCTTCACAGAACCAAGAAGCGGGAAAAGCCTAAATCCTTCTCAATACTGAATGATTGACAAAACTATTACTACGTTGCATCCAAACTAAAGATTTATCTGCATTTTCAAAAGAAAGTGTCAACTCTGTACAGACTGACCTATAAAGAAGTCTGTGATTTATTGGAACAAGAAATACAAGGTGAAACATGATATATTAGAGCCTGACACTTAGTTTTAGTTTAATAAAATAGATATAAAAATTTACACAGCCTTATGGTTTTATAACAAATTATTTCAAAACATTTTAAAAGATGCTAACAGCTAAAGTCGCTAGAAACCTACTAAGAGTATTTTCCTGAAGGGGGTAGAACAGGATCACAAAACACAAAGTTTCATTTCATTTTTGTTTCAAAACAGTATTGAAAACTGCAGCTGCAAATTGTGTACAATTATATACATATATCAAGAATGGCACCATTATAAAATTTGGTAACCAACAATGAATTGAATTGGCAAAACATAATGCATTAAACTAGAAAGAATTTCCAAATTCAACAAATGGAAATGACAAATCATAGCTGAGTAAGGAATCTTTTTTTTTAGCTTCAAGTACAAAGCCAGGTAAGCCTATTCTGCTAAAAGAGAGACAACTCACCTCGGGCAATGGCTTTCCCTGGTGGCAGTTAATGCCACCAATGAAGATCATGTTGGGCATCAGGGGTCTGGGAGATTCCAAAACAAAGTCACTTCGCAGCAACCAGATTGATGTGTGGCTGTACAGATCATATGCTGTGACAGGTGTCTGCAGGATTTCAGAGGCAATTTCTAAGGCTGTTTGTATAAAAATGGGGCAAAATAAATGGTCCCCCAAGTAGAAGATGTGGTTCCATACTCTCTCCTCGAAAGTCATGGTGTCCAAAAACCCTGAGAGACTTCTGGGAACATAAGAAAGAGAAGCAGGGACCTGCGCACCTTCCTCAAGATAATGGCAAAATATCCCCCTGCTGAAGATCACAGAGGGGAGTGAAAAATACTTGGCAACTATTAAGCCACACATATCAAAAGGGTCCAGAAACACAGCATCAAAAGAGCTCTCTTTTAAGTATTGTACTAATTTTTGATCATTAAACAAACTCCTACAGTGTGAAAAAATTAGCTCAAAATAATGAGTGGTAGAGCTACTCAATGCATCAAAGAAACTTCGTTGTTGAGATTTCCATTGATCATT
>CAUYRH010116448.1:0-36438 GCA_963574655.1 Perodicticus potto
GATGGGCACTTGGGCTTCTTCCATGACTGAGCGATTATGAATTGGGGTGCAATAAACAGTTTAGTACAGATGTCTTTGTTGTAGTGTGGTTTTGGTCTTCTGGGTATATACCTAGTAAGGGAATTGTAGGGTCGAAAGGAAGGTCTATTTTTAGATCTCGAAGTACTCTCCAAACCTTCCAAAAGGAACGTATTAGTGTGCATTCCCACCAGCAGTATAGGAGTGTTCCCTTTTCTCCACATCCACGCCAACATCACTGGTTTTGGGATTTTGTCATGTGGGCTAATCTTACTGGAGTTAGATGATATCTCAGAGTAGTTTTGATTTGCATTTCCCTGATGATTAAGGATGGTGAGCATTTTTTCATGTGTCTGTAGGCCATGCGCCTATCTTCTTTAGAGAAGTTTCTCTTCAAGTCCTTTGCCCACCCTGAGATGGGATCACTAGTTCTTTTCTTGCTAATACATTGGAGTTCTCTGTGTATTCTGTTACTTTTTTCTGTGTTCTCTTTTTTCTCTCCGCCCCCCCCAAGGGTCATGAACCTCAGATTACACATTTGACAATAGAATGTTCCTTATTGGTGTGCCAATTCAAACCTGGACTTCTTGTCAGTGCCTAGGGCTTCTATTTTTATTCTCAAAACTCATGATTCTCTCAGTGTTCATCTTACATGTGTATTGGTAAGAAAAGCAATTGGATTAAAGTGATTCATGATGAGATCTAGATAGCTGATGAATTAATTCAGAGACAGGCTCATTTCACAACCCAGTTGAGGGGAAGTATTCTCACTTGAAAAAAATTCCATAGACTCTATTAAGTTGAAGATGTCATTAACATCTATATGGAAGATAGAGGCAAAGAAGAAATACTTCGGGACACTGTCCCTTTCCTTCTCTGGCAACACATTTCCTTCCACACGCATTACAGAAAGAAATGAGTCAGCACCCCACTTCTGAAAGGTTGTTCCAGCAAGAGTAGTCTTTTCAAGGTGGAAGTGGATGTAGATGTTTATATTTGGGTCTCAGTAGCTCCCATCAGTATGTCTTCTACAGAGATAACACTTTGTAAGATCTCATTTTTGGAGATACACCCTTAAATACCAAAAACACAGACTTTTTTTTTCCCCCTTGAGAGCACAATGGAACCCTCTATTTTTGTCTTGGCTGGAAATGAAAGGGAATGCTTCCACAAGTTTCAAATCCTCAGATGTCTTTAGTTTGGACAGAATGATATGGAAGATGAAGGCTGGCAGGGGTGTGATTGAAGTCTATAAAATCAGGAAGGGTCTGAGGAAGGTGAACATAGACTCGCTCCCTAAATCTCTGAAAGCTAAAGCCGCACAGTTAATGCCTTAAAGCTTAAAGCTCTAACTCATTGCACTTAGCTTCAGCTTTATAAATATTAGTTTAGTAACGCCAGGGAAATACTGTCGAATGCTAAGACACTGATTAACAAATTTGTGGACATTTACCCCAAGAGGTGTTAACAGCTGGACGTGTGATTTGTTTATCTCTCACATGGAATCTGCAATTGAAGATGTGGATTAGAATTCCTCCAAGAGCCTTTGATTTTCGGTGGCTCTGTATATAAGTATTAAAAGTTACGGGATGTTTTAGAGTATACCTCTACCTTATGGGGATTGAAATCCTATAAGGAAAAAAAAAATCCTTAGTGTCAAATTTGGAAACTACTTATTGGATCCAAAGTCTGAATTTTCAGGTCTTTACTTCTCATGAGAGGAGCTTATCCTGGGGAAAGTGAATGCCCTTTAAATTAATTTGAATTCTTAATTTCCCACATTGTCATGTGGAAAAGCAAAACAAGAGAAAGTTCTGAATAGCTGCCTCCTATTCCAAGGTGTTTCTGATTTCATCAAATTCTTGAGATTTATCGGATGTTCCTGATGAAATTACATTTTTATTAGTAACAAAGATATATATGTGTATTTATATTTAGTTAAGTTTCAATATATTTGTTTCTTGACCTGCAGTGATTTTATTAGTTTAAAAAAGCATAATGCTCAATTCAAAATGGATTGTGTGCTTATTACAGCAAATGTATATTGATTTGATTAAAAATGCATTAATTTCTTTAAATTTCAATAACAATAGATTAATTTTCAGAAGGAAAGGGTTGGAAATGTGTAGTCATGTAACCTGAACATCTCAGATAAGTGGTATTTAATATTTCTCAACAGGAAACTCCCCCTCCCATTCTTTTAAAGCAAAAGTCTTCAATATTAAGAGATGTATGTAGTGCATATGAAACATTTAGAAGAAAAGAAAGCTCTCTAATTTAACTCTAGGTCACATGTTCACTGTCAGAGTAAAGAAGGAGTTGCGAAATTATCCAGGGAACTTGAAACAGTCTAGACAGTCAATCCAGATCATTTTAAAAGATATATTAAAGATGCTCCTAAGAGGAAGAGAGTTATCTGCTAATATGAAGATACAATTTGGGGACAAGTCAAATTTAGTGGTAAGAGCCTTAAGGTCTTTGCTTTAAATCTGTTTTATTAGAAACATATATACTTAAAATATTCTCATAAATAGAAAATCGTTTGATAAATTAATGTTTTATTTGTTTATTGCACACACAGCCATAGAAATGCCTTTTAAAATAACTTTATATCTGTGAGTGTTTGTTTAATTTTTTCTATCTTTCTTTTTTTTTGTTTAATTTTTTTCAGTGCATTATGTAAAATAAAATCCAGATGAAGAACTTGCCTAGGAGGAGAAAGAAACCAGAGTTTTATCATCAGATCTTCCACTGACTACGTTTAGGCAAGTACTTTATTCTTTTTCAATTTTTCATTGTAAAATGAAGAAATTAGAGCTGAAAATATGCTTAGCATAGATAATCTGTAAGTATGGCAGAACATAAAGTCTAACAAAATATATCTGCACATATTTAAATGACATAGCACACTACAATATAAGTCTGTAACACTGATTGTGAAACAGGGAGAGTAACCAGCAAATTAAAAAATTATGCTTTCATTTACTCTTCGTTCAAGAATAATTGCTTAGTAGCTCAAGCTTCCAATTAGCAGAAACTCATTCAATGGTTGTTGAATTGAATTGATTGTGACCCTTGGTACATAAAAGTGGGTTTGAATTCTACCAAGTATGCTTGAATTTCACAAATCTTGCATTCTGCACTAGGAATCAGCCTCAGAGAGTATTTTCACTATTTTCATGGCTTAGATAAAGGTGGTAGATTTCACTAACAAATAGTTATCTTTGAGAACAGAAATATGAACAAAATCACAGCTTGTATGTGAACCGATTCTCCTTTCCAATGCAGACTGAATGCCAAATGTGTAAATATACATTACCAGTGCTCCGGCTCTCCTGCAGATAAGCTGACACACTAATTCTGCCAGTGGAATGTCATGTACTTGCTTTTCTCTCTGTTCTCAATACTGTCATCATTTGCATCACTATTATCATCCTGGATTAGTCCCAGATGATTTCTGTGCCCCCAGAGCTGCACTGTTCAATGTAGTAGTCACTAACTACTGTGGGTATGGAACCCTGGAAGTGTGGATAGTTCAAACTGAAATATGCTATAAGTGTAATTGGATTTCAAGAACACAGTATGAAAAAAAGAATGTAAAATATTTCCTTGCTAATTTTTATATTGATTACATGCTAAGATAATAATATTTTGGACATATTAGAAAAAATAAAATAAATTGTTCAAATGAATTTTGCTTATTTATTTTTACTTTTTAAAATATGGGTTCTAGAAAATGTAAAAATCACAGTACCTGGGACCACATTTGTTATATTTCTGTTGAACATTGCTGCTCTCAAGTGTCTGCTGAATACAAGCCAACCCCCCAATTTCCCTTTGCTGGAAATTTTCACTAGTACCCTGTTCCCATCCCCATGACCTACAGGTTTCTTTTAGTGTTCAGGCCCTTCACTCACCTGCAATGTTCCCTAGTCATGTGTTTGGGGAGGAAGCTGCCACTTCCCTTCTTGAATGCATTGCTTGATGTTATTTCCTCTCTGCCTCATCTGTGCCAAGACACTGAGCAGTTTCATTCACTAAACACTTATTGATTTTAAAGCTCTGGGTAAGGGGTTGTGTTGGGTGAGCTCTGGGGCTATAAGTCTCTATCCTCTTGGAACAATTAAATAGGAAATGACAATCAGGGATAATAAGTGGCGGGACAGGGTGTAAACAAACGCTGGAGAGGATGCAGGTGGGCCCTAAACTGAAGTTCTGGAGTTTAGGAAAGATTTGTCAGGGGAATTGAAGGCCAAGTTGAAGCCCAAGGAATGAGTAGGAGTTTACTGGGCAAATGTCAGGTGAGATTGTGGGGGGGGTGGTGGTGCAGGGAAGGAGCCTTATAGGCAAGGAGAGATGGGTCTAGGCCAGGAAATGAGAGGTGACTCGAGTCACTTGGTGACAGGAAGAGAGCAATATGGCTGAGAAAGGAGACAGGAAGCTTAAGAACTGGTCAGACATGGCTGGATCATGAAAGCCATGAGCAAGGATCATGGTCATAGATCCTCTCCTGCATTTTCTCCCTTAGCCAACTGCTGTAGATTGATTCTGAGCCATATCCAATTCTGAGCCTTTTCTGTGACCTTGCCTTTTGCCATGAAGCATTGAAGTTCTTCTCATTAGAAAGATGGAGTCTATTCTTCATCCTTGATTGGATTTTTGCATGTGATTTTTCTGGGCTAGTAAGATGCTAGAAGATCATTTGAAGAGTAGAGTGTTAGTCCTTTGGCTATTGATTTGACCAAATAAGCTCTACATGTTTATGTATTTATAGTGATCAGCGCCAGGGAAAAGATTAGTTTTCTCAGCACAAGTGCCCATTTTCCTGCTGTTGGGTCCTACCTATGAGCATCTTGGGCTGACCTCTGTCACAGAGGGATGTGTATGACAGTTGACAGGTCTACAAAGGCCACATGGAGAGCAGAGAACACCCAACACTTGCTACTCCTATCAGCAGCATATGAAAGTGCTTGTTTCCCTGTACACTTGTAAAATGGTTATTGCTTATTACAGAATTTAAATAATAGTAGTTATTTAAAAAACGATTTTACATTTTGCCTGCATTTTTACACTCTGCTGCTGTCATGAGAGGGGTATGCCCAGGCTAAAATTCTGAACTCAGAAGGAGAATAAAGACATGAGGAGAACCAAGTCACCCTGGTCAAACTAGCCAAGGCCACGCTTGACCAGCCTACAGCCAGCTAAGTCAAACACAGTTAAGAACTCAGGCAAGACCAGCAGATCCACCTAAGAATCTCAGATAGCCAAAAGCACTTAATGGTAATTTTGCATGTGGCTATTTGTTACACATATTTGTTATGAAAATATACAACTGACGTACTATGCCAATAGATCACCAGATCCTTGAGGGATGGACCACATCTTTTCTACCTTTTTACCAGTACTCAATAAACAGCTAATAATTGGTATAGACTTATATTTTTAAGGATTTTAATACAGGTTGAGGATCTCTTACCCCCAAATTTGAAATCCACAAGGCTCCAAAATCTGAAATTTTGAGCATTGACGGGATGCCCCAGGTAGAAAATCCCACACCTGACTTCCTGTGCTCAACCTTTGTTTCATGCATAAAATTATTAAAAATGTTATATAAAATTACCTTCAGGCTATGTCTATAAGGTACATATGAAACAAATGAATTTCGAGTTTAGACTTGGGTCCCATCCTCAGGATATCTCATTATGTATATGAAAATATTCCCAAATCTAAAAAAATACAAAATCTTAAATACATCTGGTTCTAAACATTTCATAGAAGGTATATTCAACCTGTATTATAACTGCAGTAATGAAAAATGTGAACTTTCCTAACTGATGTTGATAACTTTTCTAAAACTTTTCAGCAAGGAGGAAGAAGGTACCTACCTATTCCTCCTCCTTCATTCTTTTGAAAAGTGGTGTGTCCAGGCAACCCCTGAAAGGGGGAAATGTGAGGAAGCTGAGTTGGTTGCTTTATGAGTTTTCTGCACCAAAGAGGAGCCTGTCCCCTTCCTGCCAGGGCTCTGGTGGGCTGCGGGCTACCTTACTGGGTGCCACATGCACTCTTTAAAGAGGAGCTGGCATAGGACAAACACCCAGTACAATTTTCTGGAATCTAAATCTCATTTGACAGCTTTTCCAGAATGCCTGTCCTACCCAGTAAAGCTTAACTGTGACAAATGCTAAGCAAACTGCCAGAGAAAATCACTGAGCTTCATGGACTTTGGTTTGGTGGGTCAGAGCTGATGGCATCATGTCATAGTCATTTTCCATCACCAAAAGGGGAGGAAGGACTGCTCAAAAGATCCATCTTCACTCTGTTTTGTGTAGCTAGACTTCCGAATGCCACTACAAATCTAAGGACTGCTGCTATCCAGATCTCTTGGAAAAATCAAGAGCTGTTGGACAACTTAAGTGTTTTCTGAAGACGATAAGCCAGAGTGGTATATGGATGCTGAAAAGTCACGTGGGAGCAGAGATGAGGAAGATCAGTTCACTTTGTAGAGTCAGCACAGTGCTGTGTGCTGAAGAATGAAATCATGTACCAAAGCCCACACAGGGGAATTCCTGCTCTTAGGATGGTGTCTTCCTTGGTGAGTCACAGATGTAAAGTGGTTCTGGAGTCACATGGCCTGGGTTTGAATCTAGCTCTCTTATTTATCTGCTGCATGATCTTGAGCAGGAAATCTTGGTCTCTGAGCACAGTTTCCTCTGTTGTATGATAGAAGTGATAACAGTGCCAACGTCACGGAGTCGTGGTGAGGAGAGATAAAACATGAAAGATTCTTAACAAAATGCTGGATGTTTAATGAGTTCTCAGTAAGTGGTGGTTGTTCTTATTAGTGCTTTCTGCAGTCTGTGTCGATCCTTGAAAGCTAGGTAGTAAGCAATAATAGTTCAGCTTGTTCTATACGGAAATGGCTGGCTGAATGCAGTATTGACAAGAGATGCATTTTTAGGGGAAATTAAACTGCTGCTTAACAGTATATTACATTTTCTACTATAAGGCTTGCACTGGCTGTAGACATTGCGATAGTGCATCCAAATTGTTCTGAGAATCTATTATACTCACCTATATCTATTCTATCAAGGCTGGACCACAGTGGACTGCAAAAGAAATTTATTCAACTGTAGAAGCTACTTGCCACATTCACTGCTCAGGGATAACCATTCATACCTGTTGGCTGGAGTTGGGGCACAATGGTAACTTTGGATGATGTAGAGGCTGGGCATGTCAAGATGACTATTATCATGGTTTTAGTAAGTATGTGTCTGTGTAGTGAGTGAGTATGCATGTGTGTATAAGAAGGGCATCTAGTTGTTCAGTCTTTCAACAAATATTTACTGAATGCCTACCATATGCTAGGAGCTATGGTGCAAGTGTAAGTAGACATGTTCCTACTGTTGAGCTATTTGCAAACAGAGTCATTTCCTGATCTTCCTCTGTTAACTGTATTTTCTCCTTTCCAAGTGGCTTCTTGGTAGATCCAGGCAATGGGAGACTCCAGAAGGAGATGGTAAAGCATTAACATCAGGAGAAGCAATAGCGTTTCTTACTGTGTCTCCCACCTCTAGCTTTGAGAAGCAATTCAATCTTCTTTTACCTCCTACCAAGTAGCGTCTGGTAAGAGTCTAACTCCCACTGGGCAATGAAGGTAGGTCTTAGGATCATGTAACAGCCAATTCTTTCTTTGTTCTTCCAGCCTTAGGAATGGTGGCAACTTTTCTCTCTTGGTTACCTCTGGACTGTTTCACTCTTAATTTCTCCAACACTTTCATAACTAGTTTCCTAAATTAAACTCTTTAAATTACTTAATATGGTCTTTGTTTACATGACTACACTTTGAGTGATACAGGCTCAGTACTTCACAGTATTTTTTGTGGGAACGGATATTATTCAAACAGTCCCATGAACATATGATGACACACTGTGATATGCTATGAAGTACAGGTACAATGAAAGCATGGAAGTGGTGTTGATATAGCCCAGGGTCTTGCTATTCCAACTCAGGTTCCCTCATTTGAAGCATTGGTATTTGCTGGGAACTTGTTGGAAATGAAGAATCTCAGATCCTATCCCTGTCAAAACTAATTCAGAATCTGCATTTTAACCAGCTCCTCAGCTCAGAAGAGTGATTCCATGATAACATCTGTTTTCTGTCTGATTACCGCAGTCCTCCCAGCTCTGGTGCACAGATTGTGCAGAGTCAGTGGGAGCACTGAATCACAGCTCCATGCCAATTAAGAATGCTTGCAATGCCTGATTCTTGATCCTGCCTGAGCAAACATGGCAGGCCAGACTCCACAGCCAATGCGAGACAGAGAATGGAGATGAGGGTGATGGCTGGGATAATTCAGGGAGAAGAGGCTAAAAACTGCTTCTCAGATGACTGTTTTCAGGCAGCTGGAAGTGGAGTTCTAGAAGACTGAGTCTTTAAAATATGTTGAAGCATATTGTGGCGAAGAAAATATCTGTCCCAAAGTGACCATGTCTTGTATCAGGATACAGGACATTTGATCACCATATCCTTTCCCCACCAGTAAATTTCAGGTGAGATTCACATGCCTTGTGTTTTTAAACCACAATGGAAGAAACTGTCAGACAGAAATTGTGCATTTGAAACTAAAAAAAGGAAAATGTTAAATGCAGGTTGTTAGTGATCTCTTTAAAATTTTCATAGTTTCTCCTACCCACTCCCAACCCAAGAACATTAATTTTATTCTTCATTCTCTGTGGCCATCCCCCAGAAGTGAGTGTGGTGGAAGAAGAGAGTCAGGAAGCAGAAGACCATGTCAACTCCATCGTGGTATAATATGGAATAATATATTTAGTTTTTGTTCCCAGTTCCTGTTACAGAGTTCCTAAAATCTTTGGGATTTCCTTAGTAAAACAAATGTCTCCACATCCTTCTCCCATACTTTGTCTTATCCCTCTCTTGATCTGGATGTTCGTCTATATCCTTTTTAGAATATTCTTTGTGATAAACTAGTAAATGCAAGTAAGGGTTTCCCTGAATTCTGTGAGTTATCCTAGAAAATTCATCAAACCGAAGGAGGGAGGGAGTTGTGAGAAATACAACTTATGGCCAGTCAGATGTGCAGAGGACACCCTAATAACTGGCATCTGAAGTGGGGCACAATCTTGTGGGACTGAGTGCTCGACCTGTGAGATCTTAGACTGTGTCTAGGAAGGTAGTATCAGAAGGCAATGCAGAACCCGGATGCACCTGCACTGAGTGTGAGCAGAGAGAAAAAGCCAGTGTTTCCCCCTCCATCCCCCCATGTCATTCCGTGAGCTGTGCAAACTTGGGTAAGCCCTTGCAATGCTTTTTTTTTTTTTCCACATGCCAAAACGGACTGAAAAGCATAACTGATTGGTTTGTGGTGTGGCTCAAATGGCGTAAGAATATGCTCTCTTTAATGAAAGGAACTGACGAGTGTTGACAAACTACAATTAAAGCAAAGTAAACTGGCAAAGCTCTAAGGGGAAAATGAAAGATGTCAAAGGTGCGTTAAAGTGAGAAGCTCTGCAGCGTGGGTCAAAAAAGACTAATGAATCTCTTTGTAAAAAGTTTGTTTTTTCAATGCCAGCATATAAACTGTTCAACCATCTTGTGCCCCTTGAGTCTGTTTTAAATTTGTGGCTGCTAATACTGACTGTTTTCTTACTTGTGGCCTTGCATATTGAGACCCATTCAACACATATTTTTGCTGAGCTCTGACTTGAGGTGTCCGAGATACTCAGACAGATCAGACCCAAACACTCTGTCCCTGTGGAGTTTATATTTTAATGAGGTCAAGTTGCCGTATCAGTGATCCTCATGGTTGCACTTGAGCCTATCAAATGCCCATCAGCTTTGCCCAGGGACCTGGAACCTAGCCAGTCCTAGGTTGGATGAGTATGAAAATTTCTGTTTTAGTTGATTGCTACTCATAATTGCTGTTTTTCCAGCACTAATCTTACACTGAGTAAATGTATTTCATATTTCCCCTATTTCTGGGAATTCTTTTCATACCACCCTCCCCAGTGACTCAGTCTTCCCTCCTGACTATGTCAAATCTACTGCCGACTCCCTAGGGTGAGGTCTGGTGCTGTGTAGTACAGTATTCCTTCATTCATTCACTGATCCATTCACTCATTCCTTCGACTAATATTTATTGAGCACACTATGCTAGGAAATGAGGATACAGCTCTGAACAAGCCAGAGGACAATTCTGTCTTCATGGAGCATCCTTTCTAGGAGGGAAGCCAGTGGGTGCAATTAAATACTCAATTAGAGCTGTGAAGAGCACGACAGAGGAAAAATGTGTTGTACTATTGGAGTCTCTAACAGGGGTACTGGACTGGTCGGGTATTTGTGGCAGTGACAGTCAAACTGAGTTCTGGAACATGGGAGATAATAACCAGGTGAGGGTGAAAAGCAGAACTTTTCATGTAGAGGAGTAGCGTGTGTAAAGGCTTGGAGGCAACAAAGAACTTGGTGTATTTGAGGAACTGAGGAAAGTTGTTTGACTGGATCCAAGAGAGTGAGTGGGATTGGGGAACAGGGTGAACTGGAGAAGTGCAGAGGCTTCTATGTACTTCTACAGATATGATCTCACCTATGTTTTTCAGCTGCCATGTTTTTGGCTGCCATGTAGACAATGTGTTGAAGACGTAGCGAGAATGGATGTAGGGAGACCAACTGGGAAGCTAGTTTAGCTGTCTGGGCAAAAGATCAGCTTGGATCAGGGTGGTGGCCTTGGAGATGGAGAGAAATCAGTAGATTTTTGTTTTGTTTTGTGACACGAGTCTTGCTCTGTCTCCAGACTAGAGTGCAGTGGGGTCATCACAGTTCAGGGCAACCTCAAATTCCTGGGCTTGAGTGTTCCTCTTGTTTCAACCTCCCAAGTAGCTGTGACTATAGGTGTGTGCCACCATGCCCAAATAATTTTTCTATTTTTTGTAGAGATAGGGTCTTGCTCTTGCTCAGGCTGATCTTGAGCTCCTGGAGTAAAAGAGCTCCTCCAGCCTCAGCCTCTTAAAGTGCTAGTAGGATTATAGGTGGGAGCCATCATGCTTGGCCAGAAATCAGTACATTTAACAGGTATTAAGAAGTGTAAACTGGCAGGCTATAGTGAGTGAGTGGATATTAGAGTTAAGGAAAAGGAAAGATCAAAGATGGCACCCAGGACTCTGACTTAAGCTTCTGGGTGAATGGTGGTACTGTTCACTGAGATGAGACATGCTGGAAGAGGACTGGGTTTTTGGAACAAAATAACTTTAATTTTGAGCACTTTGGGTTTAGGCTGCCTTTACATCTGATAGGAGATGTTAAGTAGTGGCTGGATATACAAGTCCGGAGGTTAGAGGTAAAGTTTGGGCTGCAAATTGCAATTGCTGATAACCACCTTGGTCATGGTTGGGTCACCACGTCAGACATTGAAACAATATCTCAGATCTTGACTGATGGCAACAGCACCCTGTCAGCTCTCTTCATAAAATGAATCTTCCAATTCATATTTTCAATGCCTCTTGCAAGGTTTTAAGGATTTTACAGTGCCTCCATATTAAATCTCAGACTTTAGATGCAGGATGCCAAGTTGATCTGTAGTACTCATGATCTGATACCCAGCTGTGATGACCATGAACTAGCATCTGTTTAAATATCGTGAATTATCTTTCAACATCCATTCACCCTTTCTCCTGAACAACAGAACCTAAGGCTACATTTCCTAGCCTCTTTGGAGTGATATGTGACTAAAGTGCTTACCAGTAAGAGATGAAGGGTAGTGCTGTGTGGGCAGAACTGCTAGTGGACAGAAGGCAGAGATGAAGGGGAGCTCATGTCCTTCTTTCTGTTGCTTGAAATTCAGATGTAATGGTGGAATACCAGCTGCCATCTTGGACTAAGAAAAGTCTTGTGTGGCAGAACAGAAAGATAGAAGAAACTTGGGTCCTTGATGACTTTGTGGAGCCTTAATATTAGATGTAAGTTGATTAAAGTATATCTTATTTTACCTGTAAGTAGGATGGGAATCTATGGGCATTAAAGTCATAGTTGGATTTCTACCATTAGTTGAATTCACTTTTTTTACTCTATGTTCAGCAATTACCTGTGCACATTGCTATAACACAACTTACCATTGCAGGAAATTTGGTGTGTAGAGAATAGGTCTGTGTCTCATCCAAAGAAGCTTATTACCAGAGTGCTAGCATTTAATATTGTTTATCTCTTGCCCAAGGCCAAATCAAAAGCACAGTAAAGCAGGGATCA
Organism: Perodicticus potto; assembly: GCA_963574655.1. Classification (NCBI taxonomy): domain Eukaryota; kingdom Metazoa; phylum Chordata; class Mammalia; order Primates; family Lorisidae; genus Perodicticus; species Perodicticus potto. Next base: position 12,275 of record CAUYRH010116448.1, read on the forward strand.
GGAAGATCAGCAAGTGGGATTGAATGGTAAGTAGAACTGTAGAACTCCAACAAAAGACAAGAATGTGAATTAGTTAATGATTTTTAAAAAGTATTTGCTGATTGCATCAGTGAACTTTTGCTGCATAACAAACCACCCCTAAACTTCCTGACTATTATGGACTGAATGTTTGCATTTCCCTCAAATTCTTATTTTGAAGCTCTAATTTCCCATGTGATAATATTTGAAGGTAGGGCTTTTGGGAAGTAATCTGGTTTAGCTGAGGTCCTGATGGTGGTGCCCTCATTAGTGCTCTTATAATGAGTGGAAGAGAAACTAGAGCACTCTTTCTCTCTTTCCCCCTTTCCTCCTCCCCCCACCCCTCTTCCTTACCTCCACCTGATTTCACACAGTGGAGGCAGCCCTGCAAACCAGATATCAGATCTGCCTGTACCTTGACCTTGTAATTCTGAGATTCCAGAACCATAAGAAATAAATGTGTGTTATTTAAGCCATTCAGTCTATGGGTTTTTGTTTTAGCAGCTCGTGTGCTAAGACAGTTAAAACAATAACCATTTATTTAAATGATGCTTTTACAGAGTGGTAATTTGGGCCGGGCTCAGCTGGGCTGCTCTGATGATCTGAGACAGACTTGGCTGCTCTTGGCTGGAGCTCACTGATGCATCTGCAGTTGGGTGCCAGGTCTGATGAGGCTGACTGACTTTTGACTGGGGTGCCTTGATTTTCCTCTATGCAGCTTCTTAATCTCCAGGACTTGTTTACATGATAAAGGTAATAGGAAACCCAAAAGAGTGAGAGGATATGTGCAAGCCTTCTCAAGGCCCAGGCTTATAACTAATGCAAAGCTACATATGCACCCATCTATTGGGCAAAGCAAGTTGCTAGGCTAGCCCACATTGAAGGAGTGAGAAAATAAATTTTATTTCTTGATGAATTTCAGAGTGCATGGGAGAATTTTTAGCTGTTTTTGCAATCTACCACCTAGATACCTAAATACCTGAAGAAAGATGATGAGGAAATGTAGGATCCAGAAGGAGTAAGTTATCTGACACCCTCTGCTGGGATATGTAAACCAGAGCTTAGGACCGTGGCTGTGCAATTAGGAAGCCCTGGATTCAAATCCTGACTGTGTTATTGACTGGTTGGGTTTCTTAGTTATAAGGACTATGTTATGGGCTTGTGAGGAGCATATGGATGTAAAACTCTTAGCATGGTGCCTGGCATGCTCTAAGCAATAGCAAATACAGCTGTTACACTTGTTATTATAGTAAGATACTGCTGTGGCATAGGACCTGGATTGCAGACAGGATCTGCCAGGACCAGGGATGGTGGGTTGAGCAAATAAGTGGTTGGTTTAGGTTGGGAGAGAGAAGAAAGGCTTGTCATAGGCTTACATAGAAGACTAGGAAGAAACCAGAATCCAGGGTCAGGAAAACTAGGGATCCCCCTTGCTAGAGGCATGAAGGTTAGCAGGAGTGTTCTAACAACAACATTAATAGTTTACATTTATTGAGCACTTACAATGTGCGAAGGTGCTATTTTAAGTGCTTTACAATTAGCTCATTTATTCCTCACAACACCCCTATCTAGGCATTCTTGCAATTCCCATTCTATGCATAGGGAACTCGAGGCACAGCCAAAGAGTGGTAGAGCCAGAATCCCAGCTAGATCTGTCTCCCTCCTGACTGTAAGCCCCTAGCACTGTCACTGTACTGTGGAAAGGTCCAAGGTGAGAGACAACACCAGCAAGTGCAGTTTGGATGTCTCCAGAGAGGCAGAGTAGATTCAAGCAGGCACTCGTGACATCTAGAGAACCTAAGCTAAGGAACTGCTGGGGTCCAGGAAAGAAGGGGAAGAGCATTGTCCTTTTCATCGAGACCTTCCATATAGCCTAGTCCCACTTGAACTATTTCAAGCATTAAAATTTCTGGTCGTTAAAATGAAGAGAATGAGAATTACTTTCCCTTCACAACTAAGATCCTGGGAAGAATAATCTCCATTTGCTGTCTTTGCTTCCTCTTCTCCTACTCTTTCAGCCTAAGGCAGCCTGACTCTTACCTCTCCCTCGGTTAAGGGCATGATTGACCTCCAGGTTCATATCTAGTGGATTCTATTTGGTCCTTGTTTCCTGATGCTGAGGAGCTGTGGGTTATTCTTTATCGAGCTGATTTTCTACCTACCCAGAGTATCCTGGCCTGGAGGAGACTTTGTCAAATACACCTGCAGGTAATCTACTCCTTCTCCAGGCCAAATCCAGACTACTCCCCTCATCCTTAGAGTTGTACATTCCTAAGGCCAATTGCAAGCATCTGTACTGTTTCAAGTTTTTTTCTTGTTCCTTTAAATAATAATAACACAAGAGCTTCTACAGTTACTGCTTTGTAGGCTGGAATATGGGACTCTGAAATGGGGGTGGTAACTATCATCTCTAGAGCCCATGTTGTCATACTTTATACCCAGATATCAATCTATGAGGTATGATGCAGACTATTTTTATCATACAGATAAGGAAACTGAAGTTCAGGGGGAAAATTAAGGTACAGGCTGTAGGAAAGGGGCTTGGATTCAAGTACAGGTCTTCTTCTACCCAGGTCAGTTTGACACCAGAGCCTGTGTTTTCCTGCTACCTCATGCTGCCTCTAAGAAGTCACAAATTGTATGCCACAGAATCAATAGCTTTGTCTGCAATAGCACATGAGTCTAATTTGCAATTATTTATTTGTTTATTATTTATTTACTATTGTTGCCTTTGGGACACGGCAGAGCCTGGCTGACTGATTAAGGAGAATTTCAACCTGCTTTCTAGTTGGCTGAACAGCCAAAGGTCTGTATTCTATTTGGTTGCCTGAGTGCTGCTTTTTCTATAATTTGTAGCCAGGGTCTATCCTTAATTAGGACATCCCTGGGATTTTATGAGGAGGGAAAAATGCACTGGTGAGATTATAGATCAATAGCTCTGCCACAAGCCACATAGATATAGAGCAAGCAATAGTTCAGAGATTAGAGACTGCAATCCAGGCATGAAGGCACCTTCGAAAAAACACATATTTTATCTCACCCCCCTCTGGGATCATTGACTGTCACTGAAGCCAATAAGTTAAAATGTAATATGTGAAGCTTAATGGGCAAAGCAGCAGATTAACGGAGGAAAACGAGAGGCATTTCTTGACCTGGTAATTTGGAAGGAGAGTAGGTGAAGTGTGTAAATTAGAGAAAATTCAAAGGTGAGTCATTCTGGAGAGGTATAGGGGGCATATATTACACTAACTGCAGCTCAGAATTGTGGGGCTCACCCCTGAAATCCACTAAAACAGGGCTTCCTAGCAGTTTTTAACTTGCGTTGTTGTTTGCTTGATTTTGTGATATGTGGTCTATGTTTATTTAAAACTTGAAATGAATTATAATGATTCTTTCTGTGAAGTTTTAATGCATTCCCTTGAGGTAATTAGAGGCACTTTGTGGCGGGAAGCATCCCAGGGCTGGGAATTATGGCATTATGGAAATGAAACCCACGTGCTACCTCCTTCCATTTTTAATTTAGAAGGAACAGCTGGATGTAGTGTTTAAAAGCTGAGGAAATAAAGGAAAGAAACTCAGAGTTCCAATGGACTGGTTTGAAAAGAGAAGGGAAAGTAGTGGTGACCAGTCACTTTTGACTTTCTTGCTCAAGTCTGAGTAGGAATTAGAGTTGTATTCCATCAAGAATTTAATCCCTCCTAAACTCTTAGGAAGTTATGTCTAGGAGATCATTCATTCAACAAATATTTATTAAGAGCTAGTATGGGTCAGGTTCCATGTTTCACAGTGGACATTCAGTGGTGAAACAACTAGAATGCTTATCCTCAAGAAACTGAAATTCTGGTGGAAAAGATGGATAGTCAAAAAATATGGTACTATGTTAGGTGGTGCTAAGTAATATTTTAAAAAGGAAGTAGGATAAGTGAGCTTTCAATAAAAGAGGTACTTTTTAACAGAGTTTTTTTCTTTTCTTTTTTAAAATTTCAAATTAATACGAGGGCACAAATTTTCAGGTTACGTTGTTCTCAATTTGAAGGTAAAGTTCAAGTTGTAGTTGAGCCCTTCACCCAGGGGGCATGCTGAACACCTTCACATTGTGCACATTAGGTGAGATCCTGCCAATTGCCCTCCCCCTTCCTTCTTCTCCTTTCTTCCTCTTGTCCGGCCCCCTTGCTAGACTATGTTTGTGTTTTATCATTCATGTGGGTGTGTGCTTGTTTATAGGTTTCCTATTAGTATTGAGTACATTGGATATTTTCTTTCCATTCTTGAGATACTTTACTAAGAAGAATGAAGTTTTAACTCCATACAGGTAAACATAAAAGATGCAAGTCTCTAGAGTATACATATGCCACAGTTTGTTAATCTATTCATAGGTTGATGGGCATTTGAGTTGCTTCCATGACTTGGCAATTATTAATTGAGCTGCAATAAACATTCTCATAGTCTTTAATCATCAGAGAAATGTAAATCAAACCACTCTGAGATATCACCTAACTCCAGTGAGATTAGCCCACATCACAAAGTCCCAAATCTGTAGATGCCAGCATGGATGTGGAGAGAAGGCAACACTTCTACACTGCTGGTGAGATTGCAAACTAATACAACCTTTATGGAAAGAAGTATGGAGAATTCTTAAAGAACTAAAAGTCAACCTTCCATTTAGTCCCACGATTCCATTACTAGGTTATCTACCCAGAAGAACAAAAATCATTTTGCCACAAAGACATATGCACCACAAAGAGGTGCTTTTTATATAGAACGATTCGGGAAGGACTCTCTGAGATCATACTATTGGAAAATGAGTTGGTCTGTATCAGTCTTTAATGGAGTAAAAAATAGCAAGTACAATGCACTTATAAGCCTGGGTCACAGGATGACTGAGAAACAGGTCACCAGAATTCCTTTTGAAATCTATAATGCCTTTGATGATACTATTAAATGAATATTTAGAAAAGGACTGTGAGCTTTCATAGGATGTCATTGCCAGAAGTTTGCCAAACCCTGGGCTTGAAACTGCAGTTTCTCCAGCCTTGCTAATAATATAAGTCTGTGATGAGAAGGACCACGGAGAAATCCCAATTTGGATACCAGTTTAGTTTACTATTGTACCTGGTCCCCAATAATGGCAGGAACAGGAAAGGCAATTATCCAACTCCAGGGAAAAACAAACCGAGATGATTGGACCACACAATGCATAGTAGTCATTCTTTTCGACAGGTTGTCATGGTGTGTTAAATAAAATTTCTTATCTAACATCTGAGGTTGAGAAATAATGTGGCATAGAAACTTCAGCAAGATCACAATAGGCTACTGGGGGGAAGTTTTACCTTTAGGACAAAAATCACTTGTTTACTTAAGCAAGCCATTATCCATCTGCTTCCTTAGGCCTAACTCTATAGCATATTTCAGAATTTTTCCTTGACTGGGCATTATTTGTCCGTAAGAAACAGAACCCCTTTAAACAATCTCAAGGAAAACTAGAGAAATGTATTAAAAAGATACAAGGCATGGAACTCAAGGGAAAGAAATCAGTTGGGGCTCGCAGGATACTGGAGATTAACTAGGAAATCACAAAGAATGGGAGTTATTTTCTCCAGCTTCTCTGCCTCTGCTTGTCGCCTTCGTTGGTGTATCTCTGAAGAGTGGCTTCCTAAGTTTCTCAGAGCACACAGCTGCTCCCACTCACCTCTGTCAGTACGTTACCTCCTTGTTCATTCTTAAAAAGAGACTCCCTAGAACCAGTCCTACTAAATGAATAAATGTGTAAAAAAGCAGATTATAAATAAATATACCTGGTATAATCCTATTCTATATTTTTAATGTGTGTACGTTTGCTTAGGGAGAAACAGCAGAAAGAAATGCACTGATATGTTTTTAATAGTTACCACTAAGTGATGGGATTTTGGGTGATTTAAATATTTTTCCACTCCTATGTATGTGCTTTTCCTTCATTAGCATATACTATTTTTGTAATTGTGAAAAAATGATTGAAGAAAAAGTGAAGGTGAAATACATATGGGAAACCAAAGTGGTCTAGGACTAACCCCGAGAAATGGAGTGGGTACACATACACGCCAGGGAGGCACCAGGAGAGACTCACACACACAGTGGAGCCAGCTCTTTATAGAGTCACTTATTTCATTGTTTTCAAGAAAACTCTCTCAGATAACGGTCGGTATGATGGTGGCAACAGTTGGTAAACACTGATTACATGCGCCCCCAGATCTCTGGATCTTCTCTCTCTTTCCCTTCTTGCGCCTCTCTCAGCAATGTTGTCTGAGATGCAGTGAGTCCTGCTCCATCCCGCCTATGGTGCGACTCACCTCATCCAGATGATACATTTGAGACCCCGAGTTTCCCGTGTTCCCTGACTAGACCCCTTCTGGAGGACACCAGAGTGCGCCCTGCAGCCCCCTTTCCTTCTACAAAACACCACCTGAACAAGCTGGTGCTGAGAGCTTCTCCTGGGCCCTGTCACCCGCAGGATCAAGTCCTCACTGCTGGGCATGACCGGGAGAGCCCTCGGTGAGCGCCCTGGCTCCTGTCCCTCCCCGCCTGCCCCTGCCCGCGCGGGGGTAGCGCTGCCTGCATCGAACTCTCCTCACACCGTGGCATGTCACACTTCTTGTGGTCCTAGGTGCTGTTCCCTCCTTCTGGGTTGCTCTTCTCGCCCATGTCTGCTTGGATATCTTCTCTTTCATTCTTCTGCTCAGATGTCACAGCTTCTGGGCACGTTTCCTAAAATCGCAAATGGCTACTTTGTTCTGTGTGCGCCTTTGTACCGTGGGGCACCCCTAGCTTTGCTTCTACAGACCTGCTTGCAGCTTGTTTACACGCCTGTCTCTCCCAGAGGAGAGGCAAGGACTGTCTGTTTAGGGCAAGAACTGTTTCATTGTTTCCGAATCCTCAGTTCAAGTTACCTTGGAAATTCTCACTAAATGTTTCTCAAATGAATAACTAATTCCAGTTTGGGACTCCTGAAAGTATTCTGTATTGGAAGATACAGTGGATTAAAGTAAAAGGGAAAAGGCAAGAACAGGCTGCAACAGAGGCTTTGCAGGCATTATGTCCTTTAATCTCAACAGCCCCATGAGATTTTTATTATCCATCCCACTTTACAGATGAGGAAACTGTATGTCAGAGGAGTTAAACAATTTGCCCCAAAGTGTGCTTCGTGAAAACAACAGAGCTAGAGCTTGAACCTGGTTCTAAAGCCTGTGCTCTTTTAACTATAGAATCTATGTGAATAAAACTTATGTCTGCTACTAATGTGACCTAATGCAGTTCATTTAACCAATTAAAGTCAGATTTTCACATCTGTAAATCAAATAGCAGGTAGTTCTCATCATCTGTGCCATTCCTGCATCCAGAGATTCTGGTATAGGTGTAGGATAGTACCCAGAAATCAGTAGGTTTTTTTCCAAATCTTCCCAGGAGATTCTCAAGGGCAGCCCGAATTAAGAAGCAATGCCCTAGCTCAGTACTTGTTAAACTTAAATAAGGATACAATTCCTCTGGAGACTTTGTTAAACAAAGATTCCAATTCAGTGGATTTCAGGTGGGGCTGCAGATTCTGCATTTTTAACAGACTTTCAGGAGTGAGTGGCTTATGCAGCTAGTTGTCACAGCATACTTGGAGTAGCATGACTTTGAGTAGGCAGCCTGCATCCTGAATGACCAAGTCAAAATTGGCAAACAAAGACAGTGGTTGTATCACCCCTCTGTCCAGCATGTGCAGTTGCCCTGACAGCTCAGTTCAGCTTCTGAGGACCTGTAGTCTTTGGGCCTGAGTGGCACCAACCACTATTAGTCTCTTTTTTGCTAGGTTCGGCAGTTGGATCTGGCTCATCTCTTGGTAGGTTTACAGGGCTTAGGAAACAAAGTAGGAAAAAAACTCAGCTTGGGGTACAACTGAGAAAGGCCACTGGGCAGGCAGTTAGGGCAGCGGGTAACAACAACCAAGGCCTTTGGGAATCCAAAGGGGACCACAGTGGAGGGTGAGGTAAGCCTGGTTTCTGTTCAGTGCCAGACTTCTTGGCTGGTTGGGCTCTGAAGGCTAGTACAACAGGAAGGGGTACATTAGTTGGGCAAAGGTGGGTGAAGGCAAGAAATGAGAGAACTGTTAGTGTAGCCAAGGGCTTAGAAAGAGCCAAGAAGGCGTCCCTGGAGGCTTAGCTGTGAGCAGTCATTAATCAATCAGTATGCAGCTGTTCACTATCTACTAACTTCTACCTACCAACCCTGAGCTGTGTGTGTCACGTGGGAGGGGGTGTGGAGGTTGAATGGCTTGTGAATGTTTGTGTGTCAGAGAAGAAACCTGGCACACAAAAGCCCTGTTGCCATCCAAGAGGCAGATGCTGAGTCCCCAGACAACCAACGAAACCACTTTAAACCAAAGACCTGTGAGCGATTTATAGATTGACAATTGGTGCAGCGTGGTTGAGCAACCTATGGGAACTCCGTCCGAGGACACACACTGCCGCATGAGCGAGGGTGCAGTCAGAGCGTCTGGGGTTCATGTCACTGATGAGAGGGAACATGCACAGAGAAAATTTAGGTAAATTTGATGTTAGGGAGATTTTTCTCCCTCAAAGTTTGAGGAGTCCCTGGTGGATCCACTAAGGAAAGAACTTCAAAACCTAATTCTCCATTAATTCCAAAATTTCCTTCCAAGATTTGATTTTGCTTGGCCTGGAAGCAGGGCAGGACTCAGACGGCCTCTTGCTAAATGGTCTTCCCGGGCCACAGTTCTGTGTCTACGGATTGGAAAACCCAACACCTTTGCTGCTCGGATAACCTGCTAGACACAAAGTATTTTTCACAGAGTTGGGACTGGAATACTCTGCTTTTTTGTTTAGCTGTTTTAAAAGGAGGATTAAAGAAAAAAAAATCAGAAGCTAGCCACAAATAGATGGCATGAAGCTTGTTTTGTAAAGCAGCGCCTCTAAATTGTGCCCGTATTCCTTATGGAAACCGAAGGCAAAGCCAAGTCAGCTTTGTGCAAATTCAGCAATATGGGGACCCCTTGGCAGAATGCCACATCATCCTTGCTTGGGTGCTGTTCATGCACAACCTTACCTGCTTCCTTCCAAAAAGCAAACAGGGTAGAAATTCCTGATCAACTTCTTTATCACCAGTAATCTGACCTGCAGGCTTGTACCTTGGGGTTCACTGCTCAAATATAATACCTGGGAAAAGAAGAAAAGGAGTAAAAAGACTCTTTTTAACCTTTGCAAATGTCACACACTATTTATATAACATTTGCCACTTTTATTTTCCACAGCCTAAGATTTTGTGAGGAGAAAGGAGTGGGCACCTTAAGCTAAACTGCATTCCTACAGGTTTTAAATTACAGCCTCATTGTAAACTCATTGTGTGGACATCATACTTCAGGGGCCAGTCTGGCCTCATAAACAACTTGAATTCTATGTGTTAGATGATTCACAAAACTGGTTTTCTAACAGCTTTAGGAGAGAATTTTTTTTTTTTTGCCCTGAAATTAAATAAATAAACAGTGCTGAGAGATAAGTTGCTGTCTGTTGGATGGAAGCTTTGGAATTATTTCAGGCTAGGGTCATATTAAATGCAACAAGTTTTCTAATTTTCTAATCTAATCTTATTACATAAAATCATATTTTTACAAAGACTAGACTCAAATTAAGGTTCTATTGTTTTCCTTGTGGAACCACTGGAGGCCTGAACTTGACTGCATGAGTTGCCATGTGAAGGCTGGTGTTTTATAAATTCTAGAAAGGAGGAAGTCACAAAATCTCATTTTGACAACCCTTCTCACTGCAGGTAGATAAGAAAAGTAACACAAGTTAATGCCACTCAGGGCTCACGAACCTCCAGGAAATGTGGTGGGCAAGTGTACAAATACTGTGGCCTCATTTAAGGCATTTGTTTCAGCGATAGTACAGGCTTCTTACATGTCATCTTTTAATGAAAATGACATTTTTAGATTGTGAGCTTCTAAATGGCTGAAATGGCAGCGTGTTTTGGGACCCTCCACTTTGTCTTATAATAGCTGCTGTGACTAGAGTCAGGGGATGTCAACTAGCAGTGCTCACGCCCCCCTTTGACCTAGAAGTTGTACTTTGCTTGGCTGTCACCATGTTTAAAAATGAATCAGATGCCACATTTTAAGATGGGGATGTTTTAAATAAAAATATGGATTTCTGGACTCTTCAAAGATGGGTAGATTCTAGTAAAGATTGGCTCACATTCCCACATTCTCATCAGGATGGAATGGAGTGGAGTTGCCACTTACACACACGTGCTCTCCGGCTTGCCTTGGTTGACCGAAGCCTGCTGTGCTGTGTGTTACCTCCTTGGTCCCTGTAGGCCTTTGGTCAAAAACCAAAATTTGAATGCGGTTTCTAGCACTGGTGGCAACTCGTGTGCTTGGAGGCCCATAGGTGCCACCTAAGGTAGTTGTGAGTCTCTGTCTTTCCCTCCCTGGTTCGCTCTTCCTTCTTGTGGGGGCTTTGCAACACAGACGAAGGAGCCCAGAGCCGGGGGTCAGGCACTAGTCTCGAATGATTAACTACTTTTATCTAATTGAGTGAATCAGAAAAGCCACTTAATCTCTTGGAGTCTGTTTCTTCATCTGTAAAACGAGGGGCTCATGTATTTCCTTCAACTAACATTCCAAACACACCTATTCTGTCCCGCAGAGCTGAAGAAGCACCGAAGGACTCGGTTGTAAAATGACACAAACTGATGAGGTGTAGGCATGGTCTGTGCTGATGTCTAACAGCTTTTCAAAAAAGAGTGACTATGAATGCCCTCAGGCAGTTTCCCAGAGGGTCTTCATCACCTGCTAGACCTGCAGGACATTTGAGTTCATGAATGAGCTCCATCCCCACAACCCTTTCCCACTCTGACATCCCGGCTTCTTTCTTTCTCTTCCACACTGCTTCTTTCTCAACCTTGCCTCTTTCTTTTGTTCTCTCCCGTCTCCATCTCCCCCAGCTGAAGGCTTGCCAGGGGCTTAGCTTTTAAAGTCTGCCATGCAGTTTCTGGTGAGAGAATTCTTTTGGCTTCGGCCCTTTGTTGCTTTTCATCTTCACCTTGACAATAAGGACACGATTCTCAGTTTTACTCTGTAGCTGGGTTTACTGTTAACAGCAGTTTCCCTCCCTTCTTTGCAGCAGCTGTTCTCATTCTTCCAACCAGTTTTTGAAAGACTTGAATTTGGAAATACGGTTGCTGTGTGCCTCTTCAGAGATTCATCCATAACTGTCAGAGCCTTTTCATTCCCTGTCTTTTGTATAGGTTCCTTTTATGAGCAGAGTAATTTGCATTTGTCTTTAATTCTTAATTTGTCTTTGCATTTACTGTGGATGTAACATGCAGCTGAATTTGCATTTTCTTTTCACTTCCAGTCTCATGGACTGGGGCTGTCTGAGGTGTAAACCGCGCAGAGATTCAGGAGTATGTTTGCTGAGTGGTAAGCGTGGCTCTGCCGGCTTTATTTGATTTCCCCCTCCGCTTACTCTGAGTTGTTTTATTAAATTTAGATGCTATAAACTGTAATCAAACATAGACTATATTTTTCAATCCATTGATTCCTCAGTCTCATTATCTGAATATTAGACCTTTAAATACCAATTGTATTCACTTACCAGAAGAAATCCCATGTAAAAGGGTCCTAGATGCTTAAGTATAGAAATTGTAGGGTTTATTCTGTCCCTACCACTGCACTGTTGGGTACATATCACATAGATCTCTTGTCCTTAGTTTCTTTATCTATATAAGGGGACTAAAAATAGCCTTTTTAAAAACTTTAGGTAAATGTGAGGGTATAAACAACCAGGTCAAAATATTTGAATTTGTTAGGTAAAGTCTCTCTTGTATTTATGTCCTGCACTCAAAAAGTGTGCCAAAAACTCCCATACTGTGCCCATTCAATGGGAGTACCCCACCCCACCCCTCTCTCCTTTGTTTCCCCTCTGCCCAACTTGAATTGAAATGAGTTTTTCTCCTATGTGGGCATGCATTAGATCGTCTACTGGCTTCATATTAGGATTGAGTACATTGGGTAATTGCTTTTCCATTCTTGTGAAACTTTAGTAAGAAGAATATATTTCAACTCCATCCAGGTTAATATAAAAGATGTGGAGTCACTATCTTTTTTAATGGCTGAATAATATTCCATGGTATGCATAGACCACAATTTGTTAACCCATTCCTGAGTTGATGGACATTTATGTTGTTTCCACATCTTGGTGATTGTGAATTGAGCTGTGATGAACAATCTAGTGCAAAAGTCTTTATAATAAAATGATTATTTTTCTTCTGGGTAGATGCCTAGTAGTGGAATTGTGGGGTCGAAAGGGAGCTCTAATTTGAGTTCTTTGGGGATTCTCCATACATCTTTCCAAAGAGACTATATTAGTTTGCAGTCCCACCAACAGTGTAAAAGTGTTTCCCTCTCTCCACATCTGTGCTAGCATCTGCAGCTTTGTGATATGGGCTGATCTTACTGGGGTTAGACAATGTCTCAGGGTGGTTTTGATTTGCATTTATCTGATGATTAGGGATGATTAGAAGCCATGCTTCTGCATAGCTAAGGACACAATAACCAAAGCAAATAGGCAACCTTCAGACTGGGAAAACATATTTGTATATTATGAATCTGACAAAGGCTTGATAACTAGGATCTACAGAGAACTCAGATTAATCAACAAAAAAAGATCTAACAGTCCCATCTATCACTAGGCAAGAGATAGAAACACAACCTTCTCTGAGGAAATAATAGTCTTTAAAAAAAAATTCATAGTTCTTCTAATGTACAAATGATAGGATGGGGGTGAAACCTTTCGAGGAGTATTGTTTTCCAGACCACTGTAAATGCAGTATCATGTAGACTCCAGGGAGGACTGCCGTGGAGCACTCCTTTCAACTTCTGCTTAGTTGTTCTGCTTTGCTTCTGTGGAGTTTCACCGACAATGGCCACTGTATTCCAAATCATATCAATGTTTTCTATTAGCAAAGGGGAAAAGATCAGGCTAAAATCTACCCACAGCCTTACGATAGGGGCTTCTCATCAGTGCTGTGAAATAACATTTAAACTGAAGGTTAATGCCTTGCACTAAACCTGGAGTCCTTGTGTGCCCACAAAAACATTCAATCTAATCACTCTCCCTAGAATGGCAGAGGCCAGAAGTGGCCTTAAGTATTCCAACATTCAATTACAAGGCTGCTCTTGAGAAATAATTTTTTTTTAACCTTACTATATAATGTTGAGAAAATTGTTAGTTGCTTCTATAATAGACCATTTTGCAGCAATATATAATCTATGGCCTCTGTGAGAGGCAGTTGGAACTAATCGTAGGGTATATAAAGGTATTTCTCAACAAAGTCCAGCGATCCTCTTCCCTGTTCCCATTCACTAGAGCTTAATCGCCAGGAAGGACTTGGAGGCAGTGGACGGGCTTCTAGATGCCCTATAAAATCTGTCAGCTTCTGGGGAAAGGGCCATTCCCTTAAACCATGGGGCACCCTCACCATCCTCCTTAGGATTAGACCCTTTTCAGTTTGGAAAGGTGGAATAATGGATTTATCCGGATCAGAGGATCTGTTTGACAGTTTAGAGAATGGGGTGATTTATTCCCTTGGTAATGAAATTCTCCCTCAATTTTTCTTGCCATCTTTACCACTCAAGGAACCTTTGTTTCTGGGTTTGGTGAGAGGGAAGATCTCAAATTACTTTGCAGAGATCTCTGTTCTAGGTGGTTTAAATACAGATAACAAGGACTTTGATGGGAATGTAGAGCCACAACCCCTGAGACACATTCCAAAACTCGGAGACCACAAAATAGTGAGAAAAAGGACTCCAGATATCACATTCTCAGAAAAAAACAAAAACAAAATAGTAATATTTGATAAGGCAAAGAAAACATTCTCCCCCTTGAAATTTTAGAATTAAATGGCTTGCTTCAGGGGGTTGCATTTTATCTTACAACTTATGAACAATATTTCATTGTGGCAGAAAGCTTTCAGCTGCAATGTTTGTTAAGTGCAAAAAAGACATTGCTATTTTCTTGGAGTTTACTAGAACTCTTTGACAATTAACTATAAATCAGAGCTTTGGAAATAGATTTATTATCCAATGTGCCCTTGTCTGAGTAGATGAAATGTAAATTTTATATCAATGGATTTTTTTAATAAGTAGCTACCCAACTTCTATGGATGGGAAGGCAGGCCATTTGTTCTTTAAAACTTGAGGGGTTCCAATTGGGCACCTGTAAGTTCTTGTCTGACCTTATCCCTTGCTTAGGAGAGGGTCTTTTTATTCCTGATTGCTGAACTGAGTTCTTTCCTGTCATGCTGGAAAGCCTTGTTCAAAGATCTCAAAGACTGGCTGCATCTCTTTCCTAATGAAGCACCCTTAGCTTGAAGCTGGGGGAGAAGGTCCATCTGGCTTCTGCCATATGTGTGTATGCTGTCAAACCAGTAAACACGGCAGAGTTTGCTGACAGTGAGGAGTTTCAGTTAGTCAGTCATAAATTAGAGATGAGATATGCTGTGTTCCTGCTGCTGCGAGTTTTCACACTCTAGAAAGGAATCTCTACTTACCTATCCTGAAGAGGTTAAAAATGCAGTTCCAGGAACCACCTGATGGGCCACACATAAGCTCAAACGCACAGGCACTGTGTAGACAGGGAGAGGAGGCACGAGGTTAAGAACCCACTCCTCTGCTAAGCACCTGCTTTGTATCTGTTTACTTATGCAGTTGGCACGCTGGCTCTTCTGTTTCAACACATATATGTTTTCTTAATCACTTAGGGTGAGTATTCGGGAATATTTCCTTAAAGAGTCTTTAACAATATTCCTGTGCTGGGTAGAAGATATGTCATATTTTCCCCCCAAATGTGCTTTATTCTTGTCTGATAATCAGGTAGGGAGATAATAATTAAATTTTAATGCATCTATCTTTTTAAAGAGGAAAGTGCTTTCTGGCTCTAAATGGCAAAATTTCATTATTATGATTTTAATGCTTTTAGACTAAAGGGGAGTTTACATTTAGGCTACAAGAAGCACAGCTAAACTATTCCTCTAAGACATCTTTGTTTCATTTATGGGCTTGTGTTGAGGTGTGTTTTAATGTATTACATTTAAAACAGACTGTGATACATCAGGCTATTTAAACATCTTAGACCAGAATAGCTTTGATAATGTTGTATCTGTCTCTGAAGATATGCGTGTTACTATGGAAGGGTCACAGTTTGTAAAACAGATTCTCAAACATTTTTTTTACCCCGAACACCAATCTCGTCCAAGAGGTGCTGTGTTGCCCACATGTCTTCAAACTTCTTTGCTCTTACAAAAGAGTGAGCTGGCAAGACACCCAAATACTATGATAAGTGAAGGGCTATGATATTCTATTGCATTTGATTAGTTCAGAAATGGTCAGCCCTTAATCTCAGCTATGTTTTGCTTCTTTGAGGTGAGGATTTGGGGCAAAGAAAGAAAGATGATGATGGATGGGGTGAAAAGAGTAAGTTTCTAATTCGTAAAAGAGAAAGGGGGAGAGGGCCAGTAGGCAGGGCAGGTTGTCCCGGTCCTATAGGTATGGGCCCTTTGAAACTGCCCTTTTCCCCCCTGGTATCAGAAGGAACGGCATGAATTTAAACAGTTTAGACCTGTGTGTATAGTTGGTTTTAGGCATCCATTCACTAACAACCAAAATTTGATACATTGCTGTAGTGGGTTGAATAGTGTCTCCTCCAAGTTCATGGCCGTTTGGAACCTCAAACTGTGCCTTTATTTGGAAATGAGGTCTTTCCTGATGTAATTAGTTAAGGATAGACATAAGATTGTGCTGGACTGGAGTGGACTCTATAATCAATAACTGGCATCCGTTGGAAGAGGAGAGGAGACAGAGGTAGAGCTTGGAATAATCTTCCTTCAAGTGGAGGAACTCCAAAGATCACTGGCATCGCAGTCAGACTCTCCCCCAAAGTCTCCAGTAAGAACCAAACACCTACATTATTGACATTTGGCCTGCAGAACTGCATGGAAATATATTTCCATTATTTTAAGCCACACAGTTTGTGGTAATTTCTTATGGAAGCCCTAAAACAATGAATACCATTGCTTAAAAATTTCATTCTAATCATGTATAACCATAACTTTAGGTGCTTTACCAAACTAACCGAACAGTTATTCTGCTGAGCTGAATCATTCAGGCCACTGTTGGAACTGTATTTATGGGAACCCCCTACAAAAGGAGTTTTGCAAAGGGGAGCCTGGTACTTCCAGGGCACAGGGCCCACAGAGTTCTCTAACTGCACGGTACCTCTGTGTCAGCACCAATCCCTGAGGCTGAGGATGGGGGGCCTGGTGGGCGTGGTCTTGTTCTCTGCACTTGTAGGGCCCATGCTCCTTGCTGGAGTTGGGAGGGGCTGTGGAGAATCTGAAGAGAGGGTTATCTGGAGATAGGAGGGCTTGGTGGTCATCCCACTGAGGCCTCCAGGTTAGAGGACGCGCTATGCAGGGAAACCATTTGGAGTCATCTCCCAGGGCAGTATGGTAGCTGAAGGCACCCTGTTGTCACTAATGCCTGGTGACAGTCCAAGACCCCTTAGGTTTGCTCCTAAATAAAACTGCAGCTTTATGTTCCCAAGAACAAAGTTTTAGGATCAATTTCCCTTCAGTGCAAGTAATTTATCCTCTATTTGTTTAACTTCCCAGCCCCTTTTCATGATTTCTTTACCATTAGGTCTTCTCAATTTATGGTTTGCTTGGGAGAAGGTGGAAGAAGGACTTCCTCAGGACCTGGTGAAATCCAGGTGGAAACTCACCTGCTTGGGATAGTCCTGGTGGAATCTTTGGAGGAGCGTGGTCTTTGGAGGACTATGGATCCCATCTTGGTAAATAGAATTCCAGTTCACCCAGCTGTTCAAGTTACAATCTGGAGGTTGCTCTTGACTTTTCATACTCTGTCATCCCCCACATACAATCAATGACTATGTCCTATCGATCTTTCCTTTTTTGCAGGTGAATCCACATTTTTTCATCTTACTTTATTCCTCTGTCCTCACCCTAGTCCAAGTTGCCATCATCTCTTGCCTGGATAATTGCAACTGCCTCCAAAGGACCTCACAGCCTTCAATCTCTCTCCCTTTATACCTTTCTCACAGTCACAGCCAGCATATCCATAATAAATGTGAATTAGATCATGTTCCTTTGCCTAAAAGAGTCCCACGACTTTAAGATAAAACATCAACTCTTTAGCATGGCCTCGGGGCTGGTCACTCCAGCTCCCTCTCTTGTCATTCTCATCCCTGCCTTCAGTGCTCCCAATTTCCTTCAGTCCTCTGAATGGAAAGTCCTCTCTCTAACCCAGTTCTGCTCCTTGGTCGCACATTGTAATAACCTGGGAACTTTAAAAATTATTGAAATTTGTATCCCACCCTAGGGATTATTATTTATCTTGTGTGGAATGCATCTGGGAGTTTAAAAATCTTCACAGTTGATTCTAATGAGCAATATAGGCTGAGAACTGCTGTGGATTTTGGATTCTCATCCTCTGTTCTGTTCACAGGCTAATAATACGCACTTATGAGGTTGGACAACTAAGTCTGCAAACTCATCGAAAAAGTGTTACATAACTCATTGCTGAACATCAGTGTGGTCACCTTCCAAGTTCTCCCCTTGGGAAGCTATGCACCAATGCAAGAGCCTAGTCCACCCTTCGAAGCACTTTTTTGTATGCCACTGTCCTCCACTTAGTAAAGACTTGCTCTAGAAATCTTCCTTGATCACTCTTAGATTTAGTTAGTTCCCAAACTTCTGATGGTTGTATTCCCCAAGATCAAGGACTTGCCCTGGGAGGTAGCTCTGTGCTTCCATCAGGCTTTCAGGACACCACTTCCCTGGACAGGACCTTGACCTCCACCCCTTCCTGTCTCCAGCAGTTGTTAGATAAGAGCTTGGACAAGAATACCTTTGGGATCATTTTCAAAACATCCCTGTTCAAATCTCTACCCCTTTCCAGATTCTGATCTGGTAAGTTTTTCGTGGACCTTGGGCGTGCACATTTCCACTACTTGTACTACTTGGTCTTCTCTGCTTTATAAATCTAGGAAGCAACTATTAGGAAATCAAAGGGAGTAAAAAAATGAAAAATGAAAACAAAAGCAAAAAAACTCATCCAGGTCTACATGCGAAGGGGGAGGAGGCCAAAAGGAGAAAAATGTTGTTTACCAGTTCTATTCCCCAACTGAGGCTGTCTCTTTGTACCTATGACCTATTCAGGCATTCCCACATGTCCTTTCAGGAATTATGACTCCTCTTTTATTGTCTAATCCGGAGGAGTGACCCTATTTTTTTCTGTCAGAGGGCTGGTGAGGTCACAGCAGACCAAGGTAGGATATATCTGGGGCTAATAGAATACAGTAGGACTCTTTGAATTATAAGCAGGGCTGTTGACCTCTTTTGTGTTTCCTATCACAGGGAAGTTTTCCTCCCAGCAGCCTAACTGAGGCTGGCTTCTGTCAGTTTGCAAGAAAGGGGACCTTGCACTTTGCTGTGGTGTCACTTAGTGTTCCACTTTATGTAACACAGCCTTTAGAACATTGCTCTTAAATATATGTTAGGGTTGGGCTATTTAAAGCGCAAGACTTATGCTGCTCAGATGTGAAGCACAACACTCCAACATTGCTTTAAGTTATGCAAATTGTTTCTTCTCAGTTGCTGCAAGAAGCTTTGTTTTGTGATATTGGCCTTTGGCCAAACAGGTAGCGTGATATGAGTAGGCAGCCCTCCTACTACCTCTCAAGTGGAACACTCCAGCCAGTGCTGTTCTCTACATGCAAACAGGGCAGACTCAGGCTGGGGAAGGAGGCCTTGGGAGGTGCCAGGAGTTAATTAAATGTAGCTGGCATCTGCTTGTAAGGTAGAGTCTGGGTTACAATCTTGGCCATGGCATTGGGAGAATGTCCATTCCCTTTGCTCCCTCACATTCTCCACTTGGTCCAAGAGAAGAGCTGAATGGGGCTACCTTTTCTTTTTTCTTTTCTTTTCTTTTTTGAGACAGAGTCTTACTTTGTCACCCTTGGTAGAGTGCCCTGGCATCACAGCTCACAGCAACCTCAAACTCCTATGCTTAAGCGATTCTCTTGCCTCAGCCTCCCAAGTAGCTGGGACTACCTAAAATTTCACTTCTTAAAACCTTTCATATTTGTATATATGCATCCATAACAGGCATTGACAGATATTTTGTATGTACAATATATCCAAATGTCAGTCGAATCTCTTTTCCCCCAGAGATTCATTCTAATTAACTTGGCTCAGTCCTGAGGTATGAAGTCCAGAGTTCTCTTGCAATTTCTGTCATTTCCCGGACTCGGCAGTTGGTCTGCAAACTCAGCCCCATCTCCATAACAAACCCATGCACTCCAGCCATTTGTAAGCTGCAGTGGGACTCTTTCATGACTGGAGCAGAGTCTGGGAAGGAGTCACCTCTTCTGTGCACGGCCTATTACTTCCTCTTGGCTCTGTTCTCCTCTCTCCCATCTCCACCCTCACCTTATCTCTCTTTCCCTGTTCCCCATCTTCCCCACCAACTTCAAATTACCCGTGTTATGTAGAATATGTTGGGGGTAGCGGAGGGAGGTGGCCCTTAGCCTCTTCCCTACACCTGCACACCCTTTACTGCTGATGCAATTCATCCTTCCTAGAGAACGGTCCTGGTGATGGATCGTTTTCTTCCTCCTGTTACACATTTGTTTCATATCTTACCATGTGCTCAGGTTTATCGGGCATATGGATACAACGAATACTGTAGAAATTTTAGAGCGTGCAGGTGGGTTCTCCTGCAGGGAAGCTGTGTGATGTCATTAGCTTTGAGCTGTATAAAACTTTAAAGCTTCAGCCTGCATTCGTACAAAAGAGAGAGTGATTTGAGGAAGAACAAGAGAAAAATTGGAGTGCTGAGGTATCGATGCACAACTTCCAAAGTGAAAGGTGGAAAAATATATTAACTGCTCTATGAATATTAATAAGAATACTTTCAAAGCACTCAGTTCTCAGAAGGAAGATGCTACATAAGCACAAACTTTATCTCATTAATCCTAACAGCATCCCTGTGACAGGAGATTCCATTTTAGAGACAAAGAAATGAGCAAGGTGGAGCCATACCTGTTCCTGGGTTGCAGAGGCCCTACCCATCCTCCTTGATAAAGCCTCCTCTCACAGGCCAGCTTCCTTGCTCCACACTTTGCTGCCAGATGCAATTCACTGTTACCTTGTCAGTCTCAGCCGTTCCACCAGATTGTAACTTCTTGTGGGGAGAAGCTGGAGCCTCCTATCTCTTCTGCATGTTTTTCTCTGAATGCATCTACCAGAACTCTGGGGCCTTGAGTCCTCCATAAATGCTCATTGATGGATAGACGGTCAATGTGGTGTGTAGCTATCTTTCCCTGTCTAGTTAGTTCTCATTTTTACCCTTCTAGTTATTTTGTTTTTTATGCTATTTTGAAAGTGATTACAAGTAGTACAAATACCTTGTTTTTATACAAAAAGAAAAGAAAAATTACAGCATTATAGAATTCCTTCTATCATCCTCTTCCCAGATTTCATCATTGTTTTATGACAGGATTAAAGAGAGCTATTAGTTATTCTTGCACACACACATACACTTAGATATAGACATACCTATATATTTTAAATTTCAGATTAATATGAGGGTGCAAATGATTAGGTTACATTGTCTGTGTTTGTGAGGTAAAGGCCAAGTTATAGTTGAACACGTCATACCAGGAGGTATGCCGGATACCCTTACATTGTACCCATTAATTGGATAGTAATGTGGTTTTTGAAATAAACTACGGGTGCATAGTTGAAAATTTAAAAAGTATTATATGATGGTATGCTGTGAAAAATAACTATCCCCGCACACTTTCCCTGGGCCACTTGTCTCTCCTTTCCTATAGTGGCCACCATTGCCCGACTCCCGTGTGTCCTTCTAGGGATGTTACCTTTATCCAAGCTTATATCACATCTAATTTTTTACCCCAAATGATGACATCTCCTAGACGTTACTCTGCACCTTGTTCTTTTTGCTCTTGGAGATTGTTCCATATCAGTATTTATACTTGCTTTGTTTCCAGTATTCCTTTATATGAGCACGCCATCATTTGTTTAACTATCCTCCTACTCATGGACATTACATTATTGTCCATTGTTTGATATTACAGTGTTACAGTGTAGTTTTTCCTTATGTATCACATCTGCGATAGCATATCTATAGAATAAATTCCTAGAAGTAGAAATGCTGGCTCAAAGGATTTATACATTAAAAATTTTGATGAATATTGCTAAATTATTCCCTATAGAAAAAAAGTTAAACCAAAGTTCACACTCGATCACAATGTAAGGGAGCATGGTATATTTTAGAAAAGCTGTTTGTATAAAATGAAAACATAGCAAAGATGTGAAAACCAGACTGTGGCACAGTAGGACATCCCAGGGTAGCTGCTGCTGGCCAACGTTCATGCTCAGAGCTTACCATGCGCGGGTCTCGGCTTTCTGTTCTTGTTTTCATTAGCTCAAAGCAACTCTGTGATTTTACTTGAAGGGGCTTTAAATTGCTTAGCAAAGTAGCTATTAGAAAGGAAGAAAGATTTATTGAATCTCTTTTGTGTGCCTGGAACAGAAATAAATAGTTGCTATGCTGTGAGGTAGGTATTATTATCGTCATGTATTTGATAAGGAAACTAAAATTTAGGTTAAGTGACTTAGCCAAGATAAGGTATGGAATTGAACCAGGTCTCTCTAACAGTTTCTACTATGCCACAGTGACTTCCTATATTACTCATGTGATTTATATGAAATATTAAGGAAGTACTTGCTCAACTGAAACTGCATTTTGTCTAAGAAAGAAAGTTATGCAGCAGGGAAGATGTCCTAATAGATATACTTTGAACTTGTTGGAAATAGAAACCATCTGGCAACCAAAGGATATTTTCTGAATGTGAAAATCTCAACAACATTGTAGTTTTCTCTTATGTAGTAAAGGTCTTAGAGACAAATCTGTCATCACACACAATGGCCTTGCTTAAGAATGAATAAATTTAATCTTAGCATTATGTTAGGATTTGGCAATATAAGAAAAGGTAGTATAAGGGAGTGGTTCACAAGTTTTATTTTCACATTGGGATACACAGCTGAGACACCATCAATGACCAAAATTCAAGCCCTGTGGTTATGGTGATGATGAAATACTGTGGAAAGTGGAGTTTCACTTCCAGACCCAGATTGACCACTAACAGAACCAAGAATACCCCTGTAATCATTGCTGGTTTTTTTCCTCCCAAAGAAACTGACAGTGAACTATTGCAGGAAGCCGGGGATGGGAATGTGTGTCTTGTGTGAGTTTGTTCATAAGATGGGGGTGCTGGAGTGTTGAGAGCACCTCTTTAATGGGAATATTTTTCACATTGCACCTGGATGAGCTCCAAGACAGCTAATTGGCTTAGTTTGACAATTATTTGCTATGTTTCTGCCAATATGTGACTATCTCCATAATGAGTCAGCTGGAAGATAAATGGAATATAAATCCTTGTCTTTATGTGCTGTGTGTAGAAGAATAACCAGTCTAGTTGTACAGATAAAAAGATATATACACACACACAAAGAGCTACAAGATACATATGTACTTCCAACAAGTTTATGTTCAGAATTTACTATGTGAAAGACACTGAGCTAGGTCTTCAGAAAATAGAGAAGAAAAAAATAGAACTGGTTGCTTCTCTCCTTGTTTACTTGTACATGAGGAGACAGATAATTAAACAGGTACACTAAGTGAGAATTACAGAAGTAAGTACTAAGGTATTCAGAGAGGTCCCATTAGGCTGACTTGGTGGAAGAAAGTATTAAGTAGAAGGTGCACGTGGAAATTGAAAGTGTACATGATCAAATATCTCCATTGTTCTTTCTTTCTAATGGAAGGACTCTTCTATTCAGAGGGAAAGGTGGAAGTGCTAAGTGCTGCTGACTAAATATTTCCACCTCTCTTCATTCTAGGTTTGAAAAGGGTAACACTTTCCCTCCTTCTTGGAAGTTAGGCCTGGTTATATAATTTGTTTTAGCTAAAGCAAATAAAATTGATATGCATCACTTCTTGCTGTAAACCACAAGAGTCACATGCAATTGACTACACCTTGTCTTCCCACTGGTGTAGTGACCCTCATGTACACAAATACCCAGAGAAAGCGACTGTCAGTCACTTTCCCGGAAGTGATGAACCATGATGAACTGAGCCTCCTTGCATTCCTTGCACTTCTGAGATATACAACATGGTGGTTTTAGCCCACTTAGATTTTGGAGATGTATACTTCTATAGCCCGTCCTGATTCATGGGTGGGTTTCCCATTCATTAAATTCTTTTGACAAATATTTATTGTGGAATGCTAAGCAGTATTCTTAGGTGGAAAGGATAAGTCCTAGAAAAACATTGATAAATTTCTTTCTGTCTTAGAGCTTCTGTTCTACTTGTGGGGAGGTTAGGAGATGGAGCTGGAAGCAGAAAAGAAAAAAGTGAACAAACAAAAGTATGATTAGTAAGACTTTAGATTATGATAACTCTTACCAAGGTGATAAGATAGAGAGTATCTTTTTAATAGGAGATATTTTAGACAGGATAGTGAAAAAAGATCTCCCTGGCAAGGTGATAGTTATAGCTAAAATCTGAAGGATGAGAAAGAATCAATGAGGTTAAAACCTAGTAAAGAGTATTCTAAAAAGAGAATAGCAAAATCCCTGAAGTCGTAAAAGAGCTTAGCAAGAGTGAGAAATAAAGAGAAGAAAAAAAAATGTGGTCTGAGTAGGGTGCTTGTTGAATGTGGTGCTGATTGAGATTAGAGAAGCAAGAGCCTGATGTTATGCTATAGTAAGAAGTTTGAACTTTATTTTAGGTAAAATTTGGGGTCTTTGCAATATTTTAAGCAGGGGAGTGGTGTGATGTTATTTATGTTTTTTTTTTAAAATACATGTATTTTATTATTCTTCATTACATTATTTCCCCCCCCCCACCCGTCCGTGATAAGACAGAATTGATTTACAGAAAAGAATACAGAAAACACCAACGCTCCTGGTAGTGGGAGAGATTTCAAGTAGGGAGAGAGAAGCTC
>CAUYRH010116450.1:0-19615 GCA_963574655.1 Perodicticus potto
CCTGTAGTCCCAGCTACTTGGGAGGTGGAGGCAGGAGACTCGTTTGAGCCCAGGAATTGGAGGTTGCTGTGAGCTGTGATGCCACAGCACTCTATCCAGGGTGACAGCTTGAGGCTCTGCCTCAAAAAAAAAAGAAAAAAATGCCTGACTCATTTTAATAGAGTTCAACACTTTCAGCTTTAGACTTTTATCCCTATGTGCAGTAGCACATGCAGCTCACATTAGTTATTTGAGCCTCAGGGTGAATGAGTTTCTAGTCCTTGTCAGAAACAACATTTGGATAGAAAAGAGGAGAAACCAGACGTGTTGGGTAGCTAAGAGACAGCAAGAATAATGCAGAATTGATGGAACTGCACACAAATTGATTCCTTTACCAAATATTCATTAGGCATTCCCTTTTGTACTTTTTAAGGGAGGGATAAGAGAACATGATTTTTGAAAAACAGCATGATGTGGCAACAATAGACAGAAATATTTAGCTGAAGACTGCTATGGTTTAAGAGTGCCTCCAAAATTCATGGGTTGGAAACTTAATCCCCAAATTTATATGTTGACTGGAGGTGGCACCTTTGGGAAGGTATTAGGAATAGATAAGGTCATCGTGGTGGGGCTTCGATGAGGTCTGAGCTTGCTCTATTCCTCCATGTGATGCCTTCCACAATGTCCTGACACAATAGGAAGGTCCTCACTAGATCCCCAGTGCCATGCTCTTGAACATCTCTATGATGTTCTGTTATGGAAACAGAAGATAAACTAAGACTGAGTACAATTTCTATCAATAAGGTAATTGAGTTGTATCACGTGTCATGAAAAAGGTCCATGACATATTTTCTCTTTCTATATGTGTGACTCTTCTCTCAAAGAGTATCACTGAATGAGGAACTCTGTGCTTTCATACAGTTCTAGCTCCACCTTTGGAACTAAATCTTGGGACTGCAGATTTTTGTCCCACAAAATAATAAATATGATGATCTTTAATCTACTGTTAACAGCTTAAAACTGTTACTTGGTCATAAAGGAGGGGAAACATTTCCTGGGACTTCAGTCCATATTTCTTAATAATGAATTCTTTGCCTTCTACCACTGTGAAATCTCTGACATAGCAAGCATACCAACCCAGTGGGTAGCAGTATCATCATCTGCCCAGATACCGTCTATAAATCATCAGAAGAACATCTCCTGGAATGAGACCAAGGAACCCAATTACAAGTAAAACTAAGTTGGTAAGTTAGGAAATAGACCCAGTGATAAAGCAGGATAAGGCAACAAATAGCTGGTGGAAACTGGATTCCATTACCATAATATTAAAATATCTAAACAGACAGACATCCTGGGAAAAATTGTTTGGGGTCACCAGGAACAAGAAATGGAACAGATGGGGGCAAGCTGGAATGTCTGTTCTTTTGGAATGTTTGTTTATTTTTTTTCCAAGTCTGATGTATTACACAGTTATAGTAACACACTGATGATTCTCAGGAACCAGTTTCAGCCACTAAATTGAAAAGATTTGCCATCTATAAAAAAAAATCTATTAAATAAATATGTTTGCATTGATTGAGGGCCTAATTACCTTAAAAAGCAGAGTTATTTTCCCCAAAGCCTGGCCAGCCTGTGCTTTACTGGTGGAAAAGAAATGGATTTCAAAGAACAAGAAAATGCTGCCACTTGGCTACATCGATCTCCAAAGTTTCACCAGTTTGTGGAGCAAAATATGCCTTTTGATGGTTATGAATTATTCTTTTTTGATCAATATTGGAACTTACAAGGTCTTTTTCACTTACCTTCAGTTTTCATTTTGAACAGCAAAAAGTACCCCGTTAGTCTAGAGTAACTAATAAATGCTACTCACCACAAGCCCCAGGAAAGACAAAAATAAGACTATGTGCCTCTTATTTCTGGCAGAAAGAATGATTATAGAAACCTGCTTACCTGTACTTAAGAAAATATGCTAAACTTAGACCATAAAAATCCCATGAGAATTTCATTAGAATAACAGAAAAAGCTCATCACACACACACACACGACTGTACTTTTGCCCTTCCACATATTTTACTACAACAAAAGACTAATGTGTAAAATATTTATGAAAGGCAAAGTAATAGACATAGTATACTCATAAATAAGAGGGACTTTACCTAACAAATGCTATCAATGTAACCTAGTTCCTTGTGCCCTCAATGAATCCCCAACAATAAAAAGAAAACAATAACTTTCCTCTACTATATTCAGCAACACGTACAGAAATGAGACAGTTTTTTTTAAATAATAAAATAAAATGTACTGGCAAAAGCAACAAATGCTTTTGTTGCATTTGTAAAAGAGAGGCAGAACTGTACAAGTTAGAGCTCCCTTTAACACACTAAAAAGTGTTTAGGGAGACAAAATAGCAGAAAGGAGTCTTGTGAGTTTTGTTATTATTCCTTTTAAGAAAGTCTTAAGTTTGTATTATCTTCCTCTCAAAGAGGTTAAACATTCTTTACATAGAGTGGTCCCTTGAATATCACTATGAAGCAGACAGATAACTCAAAATTAATCTACTAACTTCCATAATAATGTCCATGGGTGCATAGTAGAAGGCTGGTGCATAGTAGAAGGCTATTTTAAACTAAAACTCGATAACTTTCTCTGTAACTAGCATAGGTCAACTATGGGGCGGGGGGTGTTTTTTTGTTTGTTTTTTGAGACAGAGTCTCACTATGTCACCCTCGGTAGGGTGCTGTGGCATCACAGCTCACAGCAACCTCAAACTCTTGGGCTTAAGCATTTCTCTTGCCTCAGCCTCCCAAGTAGCTGGGTCTATTGGCACCCGCTACAACACCAGCTATTTTTTGGTTGTAGTTGTCATTGTTTGACAGGCCTGGGCTGGGTTCGAACCCGCCAGCTCCAGGGTATGTGGCTGATGCCCTAGCCGCTGAGCTACAGGAGCCGAGCCGACAATAGCTTTCTTATCTAGATTATTAAAATATACTCAATTTTTAAAGAAAATTATAATGCAATGAGAAAGCATTCTTAAGCATGCACTTCAAAGAAGAATATTATACCAAGTTCCACAATAGGATGGGGAACATCAGAGTAGGTTTGTGATAAAATCTTAAGAAATGCAAGTAAAGAAAGTATTAGACAAGAATTGCAGATAGTGAGAGCATTAGACTGGTCCCATGACACATCCTTCCTCTTCAGTCTCTGAAAATGAAAAACCTGCACAGAAATAATAAAACTTGATCCTAGAAAAGGTAAAGAGATTTGTCAAAATGTCAAAGGCAATAAGCCTCCTACGGGGAGTTCACAACCTCTTCACAAGGGTAGTTGATGGTCATGGCTCCAACGTGGCTTGAGAAACAGAAATCCCACCTGTTGGAAAATAAGGCTACCCACAGGCCTCACATTTGTTGCTCTTTTCTTTAGAACAAAAGATTATTTCCTTCTTGAAACTTCCACTGGTTTTCTCATTCTGTGAAATGCAAACATTTATGTGGTCATTCAGGAAATATTTATAGAATCTATTCCATGACCAGTACTAAGGATAAAAATAATGAAATAGACAAGCAAAGCCATCGCATATTTTCTGGTCAAAAATATAGGACACTAACCAAAAAAATAATAAGCAAGAAAAAAAATTAGGCAGCAACAACTAGGTGATTAGGTTTCAAAACTGGGTGATATGAAAAAAAGTAAGTGAATGGCTATTTTAGATGACACAGCCTGGTAACAGCTTGAGAAGGTGATATTTCAGATGTGCGTGACAAGGAGTCAGACATGATGATCAGAGAGAAGAACATTCCTTGCAGAGGCAAAGCCTACTGCAAAAGCACAAAGTTGAGAAACAGATTTGCTATGCTTGAAGACAAAACAAAATGGGAAAGAGGTGAACACAGAAAGATTGGCATGGTCTAAATCATACCAGGCTTATGAGCCAGAGGTAGGTGCTAGAACAAAGAGAATCCTTTGGAGGTGTGTAGGTATGTGGGTGATATTTAAAAATACTCTTACTGCTGCAGGTAGAATATATTGCCAAAGACAAGAGTAGAAACAGATATGTCAGTGGTACAGCTATTACACTAGTCAATAGAAAGATAATGGTGAGTTGTCCCAGGTGGTGGATGCTAATATAGAAGTAGTCGGTATACATATGGAGTTGATTGGACCTGATGATAGGTTTGACATGGGGGCAGCGACAAAAAAAGGAATGAATCATAAACTTTAGACTTCGGGTTTTTATGTTAATTATCTAGATGGGAAATTAACTGAGGAAAGGAATACTAAATGGGAACAGTTTAGGGAATTAAGAGGTCTGCTCTGATTGTTAAATGTGCATTAAACATCCGCATGGCGATTTCAAGTAGGCAATTGGATACAAGGAGCTGCAGGAAGAATACATATTGAACAGCCTCAAGTGTTCTCCTAGGTTCCCAGTGACCTATGATTTGAACTTCACTCTTGCCTTGTTCTTTGCCTTATCTTAACTTAGCTTTAATAAAGCTGGAATTAAAGTCTACTTTATCCAAGTAAAGTATTTTCAAAGAATAAAGCCCTCACATTTGGAGTTATTATCATAATCACTTTACATCAAGTACTTATCTGGAACATACTGTGTTAAAAATTTCTTCACTGCAGAAGTTTCAAGAAATGTAGATTATGCCACCTCTGTCCTCAAAGATGCTGTAGCTTTTAGTGCCTTACATTGTAAAGAAAATTGAACCTAATCCTAACAATGACTAAAGGTAAAAACAACTCCAAAAGAGTTAGCATGTCACACCTAACATGTCTACAGTAACTTTAGGCAGCCACATAGACTTGACTTTATAGATTTTTTCACATACCTAACCAAGTAATCAATGCAAAATTCAGAGGCTGTAGATTCCCTAGTAGTGAACCAGCTGAAAAACTTTAGTGCCCAAATACGGTGAATATTCCACATAATCTCATATTTCATAATTAATTATTCCTTCATGTTTAAGGAAATTCCTATGCAAAATGTAAATTTCTGGGGCAAGGATATATCCACTCTCAAGTATGAAAGCTTTAGCATGAAATTAATTCATCTGCTTATTAACTGTGAGTTGTGCTTTTAAAGAATGAGGTAGATGGGGTGGCACCTGTGACTCAAAGGAGTAGGGTGCTGGCCCCATATGCTGGAGGTGGTGGGTTCAAACCCAGCCCCAGCCAAAAACTGCAAAAAAAAAAAAAGGAATGAGGTAGATGACTAGTCAATTTGATCTGGACCATGGTCAAATAGCCAGAGGATCAGTTCCTACTGGTCAGAGTGTATCCAGATAGACAGACCAGTGGATGGAAGGTAGTGAGTCCTTAAAGGTAATGGAAGGCCATCTCTAACCTATACTCTTGGCTACATGGTTTTATCCCAGGGAGAATGGGGCTTCTTATTTTTATCCTCTTTCAGTGGGAATAAAAAAGCATTAAGGGCTAAATAGATATAATTTATCTGTATCTAGATTGCTCATAAAAACAAAAGTTTACCAACAAGAAGTTAACAGCTAAGCGTTATATCTGGGAAAACTTAAGTGTCATAAAGCGAGTGAATATATAGAAGACATACCTGAATTCTACACACATCATGAGACTGCTGTCACTACTGTTATTACCTAGGGCATCCATCCCTTTGGAACGCCTTCTTTCTGAGAACTATTATGAAATTGAAGCTCTCAGCACCCCAGGCCTCACAGGCATTTCCACTGAGTTTATCCACTCGAACAATGAAAATATATCAAACCATTCTTTAAAGCAGTAGAGTTCACAGGCAACTCATGGGACTACATAAGAGTCATCCCTAACCCGAGACAACTATTTACAATATCAAAAATAGTAAATAACTAATCTATAAGAAAATTAAAGTAAGCTTACAATTTTACACATTGTATTTTAATCAGTTTGTAGATTACCAGAGCTAATTTTCAGCCCATAAGTGATTTCTTTCCACAATGACAATGCTTATAAATTTTCTCTCCAAGAGGGATGACAGTAGTGGGTATATGTTACAGGATGCAAACTAATTTTGAGCAGAGCATACTTAGAAGGCTGACCTACTAGAGCACTGAATCATTTTGCATGTTCCAAAGCCAAGTTAAAGTGAAATTTTAACATAATTTTAGCCTAATGTCTGCCATCACCTATGTGGCCCACTTAACTAACTTCAAGTTTTCTCTCCCATTCTTTTTTTTCCAGCCTCTGCAAGCACGTATGTCCCAACGGTGTGCAATGGGCGGGAAGTCCTTGACTCTACCACCTCATCTCTGTGATTGTGAATTGCAGTTCAGTTCTCGTGTTTTTTAGACTGTTAGACAAAAGTGCTCACGTGCAGCTCCAGAATACGGCAGCAGAGCAGAAAAACAACCCTAGTACCTTTTTTTAGAAACAGTACAATAAATTATTTTTGAGGATTGTACAGTATATAGTGATGTGCTAGAACTTTCTAGGCTGATTCTAGTGCCCCTATTATTAACAGTTCCCCACCCCAAACATGGAATAACCATTGTTTACAGAGCTGAGCATTGGTGACAGGGTCTGACAGGGTCCGTCTACTAAAAAAAAAAAAAAAATACGGTGGCAATATTAGGTAACTTTTTTTCCTATGAAGTTTTTTGTAGGTTCTTGTTGTAACTAATTTAGGATGAGTTTCTATGTTGTATATTAAAGTTACATTACGTGTAACAGATTGGTTTTCTCAGCACAAAATAAAAAGCATCTGTATTAATGTAAAGATATTGAGAATAAAACCTTCAAGGTTTTTCAGCATGGTGGATAATTGTTTGTTCTTTTTGAGTCACTCAAAGTAATCTGAATATATGGACTTCAAACCATTTCTACTTTTAATGTTGGAAGAAAGTGTGTTTTCTTCTCGCTTCCACATACACTGGATCTTAAGCTATTACTCTGCAGGACAGGAGTGAGCAGATCTAGACTTCTTTACAGATCACAGTGATTAGAAATTGACTGGAGGTGACACCATCAATATCAAGCCATTTCAGTGGCCATATGACAACACACACGTTGGGTTTTTTAGGCCACATCTGTATGATGGGCAAGAATTTCTCAAGTAGGGCTCATAAATAAGAAGAGCATTCTTACATTCTGAAAGCAGAGACCATAACTCCCAGGGAAGGCTGGATGGATCTCATGTCCCAAACAACCTTAATTACTAGGGAAGAGATTGGCAAAGCATCTGTGACTCCACTGCAATGTCACTCTCACCACTCATCGAGGCAATAAAATTGCACGATACCTTCTTTCCCAGTGTTTTTCTAAAGTCCTAGTAACAATGCTCCAGCACAGGCTCCTCACTAAAGTTGGATATTTTCCCAACAAGGAAAGCATGGGTAAGATAAAACTGGCTTTTTCTTACCAAAGACTGTCCTATTTCTGTCAACCTTTTAGTCACAAATCATTTATTAATGTAGGAGAATTTACTGAGAACCTAACTATGTGCCAGATCCTGTGCCAAGTACCATGGATAGAGAAAGCTTTAGCTTACTGTCACTGTTATAAGAAATTAGGATTAGAGGCTCTAAGGGAGAATTCCTTCCATGGGTCTTCTAGCTTCTGGTGGTCACCAGCTTCCTTGGCTTGTGGTCACATCACTCCAACCTCTATCTTCATCTTCCCATCACCTACTCCTCTGTGCCCATCTTATCCTCTGTGGTGATTTAGGGCTCAAATAGATAATGTAGGATAATGTAGTAAGATCTTGATATTCTTAACTTTTTATATCTGCAATGACCCTTTTTTCAAATAAAGTAACATTGTCAGGTTCCAGAGATTAGGATGTGGACATATCCCTTTGTGGGGCCACTATTCATACCACCACCACCACAACAACAACAACAAAGAAGAAAAAGATGTAGTCCCTAGTCCCAAACTTTAAGAAACATAAAGGCAGGAAAATATTTTAGTGAATGATCAAGGCAGGGATAGAAGAGAATTAAGGATATGAAGCACCCACAGGCTAAATAGTTGGGGCCTCAATAATCAAGACATAAATGAGACTGTTTTTAAATATTCAAAAATAATGAACAGGTGCACCTAAGTCAGCAGGACTGGCTTTATGGAAATAAAAGAATCAGAAGTTAGAAATTTTTCTTTTCCTTCTGGATGCATTTGAATCAGCAATCTAATCAATTAATCTCAAACCTACCAGAAGCTCAAAGACAAAAATGCTCACCAATCTCTGAATTCCCATATTTAAATAATAACTTGGGAGTTTGGGTAGTGGCTGGGAAGATTGAGTAATGGATTCAATAGTCCTAAGTGACAAAAATGAATCCTGCCATGACTAGAACTGGCAGAGATGCTAGATTAGCGTGTTCAGAATGAGCATCTGCTCAGGATAAAGGCTGCAGCAAGGCTGATAGAAGAGAAAATAAACTCAATCCACTGATGGGATGTGACAGTCCAAAGAAGGCAATATCAGATGGGTTGTACAGAGACCTGGCTGATGCCTCAAACAATCAAACTGATCATGCATCTTTTTAAACCGGACTATTAGGCTTGGGTATGAATCTTCAGAAAACTGTTTTGAGGGCAGATTTTTGATCCATGCCCACTATATTTATGCCCTAAAAGTGCATTAACTGACAGCTCTCATCATTTTCTTTTTCCTTGGCACAAGCCTTATTTCTAATTAGAAATTTCATCACCTAACATGTAATCTCTAGAAATATTTTTTGCAGTAACATTCAACATATGTGTGGAAAATAGCATCTATAAAATATCTTTTACATTAGCCATTTCAAGCAAATGGGTTTTTGTTTATTTTTGTTGTTGTTTTTTCTACTCTAATAACATTTCATCTTCCCAGAATATAAAACTGTTTGAGCTGATCCATATTTGTAAAACCTTTCTGAATTGAAAGAACCCAAACAGAATGATATATCCCACTCATTAAAAAAAAAAAAAAATTCAGGGTGACGTTAGCAACGTGGCAGAATAGGAAGCTCCTGACTTTCTCTCCACCCACGAATGTACCAAAAAAAAATATCTATTCACAGATCAATCCCCTCTGAGAGCTGAAGACCAGTTGAGAGACTCCTACCCACGAGGCAGCTGAGAAAACACCCACATTGAGTGGATAGGAAAAGCTGAGGCACCCTCCAGCACAGACCCCACCCAGCACTGCACCATAAAATAGAGAACTTCTCCCTGTGGAGAGGTGGGTTTAGACCTCACCTACACCACACTAACTCTAAGGTTCCCCATGATGTGGCTTTTAACTTGCCAAGTCTAGGAGCAGAAGGGATTCGACACATGATTCTCTCTAGAACATAAGGGAAAAGGCAATATTATACTAGCATGCAAACATTTCTGGGGGCTTTATGCCCCCAGAAGACATGAAGGAAGGGGCTTTAAAAATGTAGCCCCCTTCCTCCCTGGAGAAAACACATTTTTCTTATGGCTACTTAGTAGGCTGGCTTCTAACTAACAAGTATTGAGAGTTAAAGAGGCAGAAAAAAAAATAGCTCACTGGCAGTCTGAGAAACAAATAAGCATTTCTTGAGCCTCCTCTCCTTGTTTGCTCCAGCAGTAACTCCAAGTCTATTAATCCATCCTGGAAGGAGTTTATTCATACATTGAGCACCCCAAATTTTTATAGTTTACACGTGAAGGACTAAACCCTAAACCTCTTAGCTCTGAGAACACGGGTAATGGCATACACATGCCTTCCTAGACCACAAGAAAAGGTAGCATTTTATTATATATGGGCACACAAGCACTTCCAAAGTCTTCTTCTCTCAGAATCAGTGTGAAGTTGGGGATTAAATTCATCCCCATTTCTCCCCAGAAGGGGTTTATAACACATTCTTCCAGTGGCTACGTGAAAATCTAGCTTCTAACTAACTTGTATGAGGAACTTAAGGACACATCACTGAAAATTACACAATCTAAGAAGCAATAAAGAAAATGAATGAAAAATAGTGAGGATAGACTGAGATTTATGGGACTCTAAGGGTATCCCATAAATCAGTGTGCTAGAAGGAGATGAAAGAGAGAAAAATGGAAAGGAAACATAGTCAAAGAAATAATGGCAGGAAACTTCCCAAGCCTAGTGAAGGACCCAAAAGATACCAGAAAAAATGTATGGAAAGAAACCCATATTAAGACACATGATAGTTAAAAGTTAAAGACAAAGACAGTGTTAAAAGCTGCAAGGGGAAAGCAAGTTATTACACACAAGGGAACCCTCTTAAGATTATCAGAGGACTGTTCGGCAGAAACCTTTGTAGGCTGGTGTGTGATTATATATTCAAAATCCTAAAAGAAAAAAAAAGGTTGTTAGTCAAGAATACTATACTCCGCAACTTTGTCTTTCTCAGACAAACAAAAGCTGTGAGAGTCTGTCACCATTAAAACTGCCTCATAATAAATGCTAAAGAGAGTTCTTTCAGATGAAGGAAGAGGATGCTAATTAGTAACATAAAAATATATGAAGGTATAGAATCCTTTGGTAAAAGTAAATACATTTTAGAATACAAAATAGTCTAATACTATAATGTTAGTGGATAAACAAATCATTATGTTTAGTGTAGACATTAAAGGCAAAACTACTGAAAAACAATTAAAAGCTACAATAATTTAAGGATAAAAAAATTTAATGCAAGTTACAACATCAAAACATAAAAAGTGGAAGTAGAAAGAATAAAAATGTAAATGTGTATACACATTCAAAGTTGAGCTTTTGTTGAATTAAAATGCCAGTTATAAGATGTTTTGTATAAGCTTCAGGGTAATCACAAAACAAAAGCCTATAATAGATACTCAAAATCTAAGAAGAAACTAACTAAAGCATACTAGTACAGGAAATCCTTACACTATAAGGAAAGAAAGTAATAGAGGAAAGGGACCAAAAATTTATGAAGCAACCACAAAATAATTAACAAAATAGCACAAGGAAGTCTTTACCTATCGATAATTACTTTTAATGGACATGTATTCAATTTTCTAGTCAAAAGACATAAAATAGCTGAAAGGATTTTAAAAAAAAATCAAAAAAGACCAAACTATATGCTGCCTACAAGAGATTCACTTCACCTTAAGAAACACTCACAGACTGAAAATGAAGGAATGGAAAAAGATATTACCATCAAGCATAAACAAAAAGAGAGCAGGAAAATAAGCTGTACTTATTTCAGAGAAAATGGACTTTTGGTCAACAACTTCAGAAAGATACAAAGAAGGTCATTATATATGTGGTATATGGATAAAAGGATCAGTTCATCAAGAGGATATAACAGTTATAAATATATATGCACCCAACATCGGAACACCTAAATATAGTTAACATTATAAGATTTGAAGGGAGACACAAGCTGCAACACAATAATAGTAGATGTCAATACCACACTTTCAACATTGAACAGATCATCCAGACAGAAAGTCACTAAGAAAACACTGGATTTGAACTATACTTTAGAGCAAATGGACACCCCAGACACATTCTGACCCACAACAGCAGAATATACATCCTTACCAAGTGCACACAGAGAATTCTCCCAGACAGATCATATGTCAGGTGACAAAACAAGCCCTGAAAAATTTAAGATTAAAGTCATATCAAGTATCTTTTCTGATACTAGAAAAGATACTAGATACTACATGTAACTAGAAATCAACAAGAGGAATTATTAGAAATTAACCAATATGTGGAAATTAAACAATTCATTCCTAAATAACTATTTGGTCAAAGAAAAAATTTAAAAGGAAATTTAAAAATACCATGAGAGAAATAAAAATGAAAATACAGCATATCAAAACTTACGGGATGCAGCAAAAGCAGTTATCAGAGGGAAGTTTATAACAATAAACACCTACATCAAAAAAGAAAAAATAATCAAGAATAAATACCAAACAACTTAATTTTACTTCTCAAGGAACTAGAAAAAAAAAGAATAAACTAATCCCATAGTTAGCAGAAGAAAGAAAATAAGAAAGTTCAGAAGAGAAATAAATGAAATAGAGACCAGAAAAATATTAGTAAAGATCAAGAAAACCTAAGCAAAATTGACAAACCCTGAAATAGGCTAAGAAAAAAAGAGAGATGACTGAAATAAATAAAATCAAAACTGAAAAAAACACACTAAAATTATAATACAGAAATATGAAACTTCATAAGAGACTATTATGAACAATTTATTCCACATTGGCTAACCTAGAAGAAATAGGTAAATTCTTAGAAACATAAAATCTGCTGAGGCTGAATCAAAGAAATTAGAAATCTGAACAAACCAATAATAAGTAAGGAAATTGAGTCACCCATATAAAATCTACCTTCAGATGATTTCATGGCTGAATTCTGCCATTTAAAATAGAACTAATACCAATCCTTCTTATACTCTTCCAAAAAATCAAATTCACTTTATGAGGTCAGCATTACCCTGCTGCCAAAGGCAGACAAAAACACTACAAGAAAACTATAGACCAATGTCGTTCATGAACATATATGCCAAAATCCTCAACAGAATCTTAACAAACCAGGGCGGCACCTGTGGTTCATTAAGTAGGGTGCCGACCCCATATACCGAAGGTGGTGGGTTCAAACCCGGCCTCGGTCGAACTGCAAAACAGAAAAATAGCTGGGTGTTGTGGCAGGTGCCTGTAGTCCCAGCTACTCGGGAAGCTGAAGCAAGAGAATCACCTAAGCCCAGGAGTTGGAGGTTGCTGTGAGTTGTGTGATGCCACAGCACTGTACCGAGGGCGATAAAGTGAGACTCTGTCTCTAAAAAAAAAAAAGAATTTTAACAAACCATATTTAATAACACTCTGAAATATCATTGACTATGTTTAAGTGGGATTTATCCCTACGATGCAAGAACAGTTAAATGTACACAAAGCAATAAATGTCATCCACCATATTAACAGGAAGAGGGACAAAAACCATATAGTCATCTCAATGGATGCAGAAAACAAATTAGACATAGAAGAAAATGTTCCTTAACACAATAAAGGACATATAAGACAAGCCCATGGCTAACACCACATTCAACAGTGAAAAGTAGAAAGCTTTTCTTCTAAGATCAGAAATAAGACAAGGATGCCCACTCTCACTACTTCTGTTCAAAATAGTACTGAAAAGTCCTAATCTAGCAATAAGGCAAGAGAAAGAAATAAAAAGCAACCAACAGGAAAAGATGAAGTAAAATTGTTTCTGTTTGCTGATGACATGACTTTATATATGAAAATCCTAAAGACTGAATCAAAAGAACTGTTAGAACTGATAAATGTGTTCGGTAATGTTGTAGGATACAAAACCAACATACAAAAATCAGTAGTGTTTTTATACACTAACAATGAACCATCTAAAAAAGAAATTAACATTTCCATTTACAATAACATCTAAAAAATGAAACACTTAGGAGTAAATTTAACCAAGAGAGTAAAAGATCTGCATTCCAAAACTTATAAAACATGGATGAAAGAAATTGAAGATAACACAAATTAACGAAAATATATGTCATGTTCATGGATTGAAAGAATCAATATTGTTAGAAGGTCTACACTTTCAATGCAAACCCTGTCAAAATTCCAATTTCATTCTTTGTAGGACTCAACACCATTTCATAATAGTTACAATGAAAATAAAGCACCTTGAAATATACTGAACCAAGGAAGTAAAAGATCTCTACAAAGAGAACTGTGAAACACTGAAGAAAGAAATCACAGGTGACACAAAGGAAAAACATATCATGTTCATGGATCAGTAGAATCAACATTGTTAAAATATCCGTACTACCCAAAGTTATTTACAGATTTAATGAAATCCCTATCAAAATACTAATGTCATAGTTTACAGATCTAGAAAAAAATAATTCTACACTTCATTTGGAACCAGTGAAGAGCCTAAATAGGCAAAGCAATCTTAGACAAAAAGAACAAATCTGGAAGCATCATATTACAAGACTCAAACTATACCACAAAGATAGAGTAACCAATACAGGATAGTACTGGCTCCAAAATAGAGACACAGGCCAATAGAGCAGAACAGATAACCCAGATATAAAACCATCCACATCTAGCCAACTGATCTTTGACAGAGCAGACAACAATATATACTGGGGAAAAGAAACTATTCAAATGGTGCTGGGAAAATTGGATAGCCACATGCAGGAGAATGAAAGAGGATCCATATCTATCAATATTCACACACACAAAAATTCAAGATGAATAAAATACTTAAATGTAGGCATGAAGCCATAGAATTTTAGAAGAAAATGTTGGAAAAACTGTTCTAGTATGACCCTAGGCAAAGAATTTGTGAAGACCCAATGACAATCACAGCAACATTCTTTATAGAAAGAGAAAAACAATCCTAACATTTGTATGGCATCACAAAAGACTCAAAATAGTCAAAGCAATCTTCACCAAAAAGAACAAAGTTTGTGGCATCATTCTACTAGATTTCAAAATATATCAGAAAGGTATAATAATCAAAACAGCACAGTACTGTCATAAAAACAAAACACATGACAAATGGAATAAGGTAGAGAGTTCAGAAATAAACTCACACACCTCCAGTCTATTGATTTTTAACAAAGGTGCCAAGAACACACAATGAAGAAAGGACAGTCTCTTTTATAAACAGTTCTTTGAAAACTGGATATCCAAATATAGAATAAAAATGGACCCTTATTTCACCTCACATACAAGAATCAACTCAAAATGGATTAAAGGCTTAAATATTAAAACCTCAAACTATCAAAGAAGACATAAAGGGAAAGCCCTTGACATTAGTTTGAGCAGTGATTTCATGAGTATGACCCCAAACACATTGACAACAAAAGCAAAAATAGACAAATGAGTTTGTATCAAAGTAAAAAGCTTCTGTATAGCAAAGAAAACAATAGCATGAAGATACAATCCACAGACTGGGAATAAATATTTGCAAATCATACATTGGGTAAGGAGCTAACATCCAAAATATACAAGGAATTCAAACTAAATAATAAAGTAACAAATAACCCTATCAAAAAATGGCAAAGAACTTGAATAGATATTTCTCAAAGAAGGTATACAAATGGCTAAGAGATTTGAGGTCAGACAACAAGATCATGAACTCATCCTAGAAAAAGTACAACATACTTCATTTGTGCATATCACTAAGGTCATCTTCAATATACTCCCCTTGGGAAGCTATGCACTGACACCAGAGCCTAGTTCAACCTTCGAAATGATTTTTGGAGGAGGGGGAAGCAAGATGGCCGAATGGAGCCAGCTTTCCACAGAGGGTCCCATTCAGAAGGAGAGTTAAAGGACAGAAATTAACACGAAAGCTGATGGTTCAGATCTGAGCCAAAAGAGAAGGTTGAAGAATGCACATCAACCCTGCTGAGGTGAGCTGCGACCCTAAGGATACAAGCAAAAGATACAAAATCCATCACCAAGCAGATGGGAGTCCCCTCCCCCATGAGAACGGCTTTCACTACACTCCATACAAACAAGCGAGTGGAGTTCAAATATCCTCCCATTTTATCCCATGGGAGAGACCCTCTAAAAACCGGACCTCCTTCCCATACTAGGGTGCCATGGCACTCTCCTGCCAGGCATAAAACTGTATATATTGAACTCCCAGAACTCCCCTCCACTCTCATCCCAAGGTCTGGAAGCCTGTCCCCCATGGAGTCCAGATTCTTGGGCATTTTCTTGAGGGGTGTGGATGGGGCATGGGTTATTACTGATCTATGCTGATTCTCCGGCACGGGAGAAAGGAAAGGATGGTCAAACAAGAGGGAACTGTACAGGAGTGGTGGTGCCCCAAGGCACAGAGCAGCAGCCACAGCAGCAGGAACAATAGGGCTCACACCCCTGGGGATATTTTGAAAGGATACTCCCAGTCTCTCTGGAAAACTGGGGGAAGCCAGGCATCTTCTCCAGGAGCAGCCAATGGCGGAACAGATATGGGACGGAAAAGCAGACCTTGTAAGTAAAGGGTATGCCTGAGGTGGTACCAGCCTGGGTGGAGTGCAGGGACTAGAATGTGTATGCAGAGACAGCAGACTCCCAGCATGGGGCTGACCCAGAGGACTGCTTTACTGAGCCTCAGATGCACCCAGCCTTCAGGGTATCATAGCTGAGACAAAGACAGGCAGCCAGAGGCAGAACTGACAGCTGAGTGCCACGCTCTGACCATTCGCCCCAACACAAACGGCAGCTGAGACAGGGCAGTGGCACAGACAGGGCTGAGTTTCAGTTTCTGTCAACTCAAACAGCATCTTATCCACAGGGGAATGTAGCTAAGACAGAAACAAATTCTGCAAAGTTGTTCTGTTCTGTCAGCAACATCAATCAAGGGTAGGGCTGAAACTGAGTGAACCACCCTGGCCCCATTAAGTACCCGAGGTTGTCAGGCCTCACCTCCCACTGCCGAATAGTGACAGAGAGTGAGAGAGACTGGCGGCCTGGCTGAGGAGACTCAGATCTCCTAGGGACTCAGGCAGGCGCAAACCCCTGGAACATCTGCTCATTTGAGGGAACTGGATCACAGCCCTGTGGGGTTACCAGGGACTGGCTGTGACAGAGGTGTAAGGTGGGGAAGGAGGCATCAACCCTCCCAGACTAATTTATTTGCTGGGTGGGTCCTTTTGACCTCACAGAGCACCAGAGCGAGTCTTACTTGAGCTGCCAGCAGACCCCTGCTATCTAGTTGCTGGAGACCTTTTGAACTCTCCCACCCAAGACCAGTACTGACTGGGACAATTGATTTGGACCTCTTGAACTGGGCCAATCACCCAAGGACTATCCAAAGTGGTACCCTGGGTGTGTGGTGGTGGGAAGGTTTGATTTTCCTTTCCCAATTGTTGCCTGTGGGGAGTGAGGTGACTTAATTGCTGGTATTTCTCCACAGCTCAGACTTCAACCCAGAGTAACTGATTCACTAGGGTAAGACAGAGATGAGATGAAAATAAGACAGAGTCACTTAGCCCCACCACACCAAGAAGGCTCCCAGTTTCTCAGGCTGTAGCACTATACGGGTCCTTGGCAAAGCTCTGGGGGAAAAAGTACAGACATAAGTCCCAGATTTTGGGTAAAAGACTGGCCAATCACTACTCCTGAAGCCCCCAACTCAACTTCTCCTTATCTGCTCATCTAGCCAATTGGTGTAAAATAATCATGGGGTGGAATCAGCAGAAAAACTCCAGTAACATGAATAACCAGAGTAGATCAACTCCCCCAAGGAATAATTTGGCAGACACAACTAAATATCCCATTCATAAACAGATGGCTGAGATGTCAGAAACCGAATTCAGAATTTGGATTGCAAATAAGATCAACAAAATAGAGGTAAAATTGGAATTAGAAATTCAAGGGGCACTTCAAAAGTTGTCTCAAGAATTCAATGAATTCAAAGACAAAATCACCAAAGAATTTGTCAGAAGAATTTGTCTCAAATTCTTTGAGACAAAGAAATTTGCAGCCCTCAAAGATATGAGAAATACAGTAGAATCCGTCAGTAACAGAATGGAATAAGCAGAAGAAAGGATTTCTGACATTGAAGACAAAGCTTTCAAATGCTCCCAAACTCTCAAAGAGGAAAAGAAATGGAGAGCAATAACAGATCATTCTCTCAGAGAGCCCTGGCATAATTCGAAGAAAATCAATATCCGCCTTATACAGATCCCTGAAAGCGATGAAGTGGCTTTGCAAGGCACAGAGGCTCTTCTTCATGAGATTATGACAGAGAACTTTCCAGACATGCCAAGAGATTCTGAAATTCAGATAGCAGACAGTTTCAGAACCCCAGCACAACTCAACCCAAATACGTCATCCTCCAGGCACATCATAATTAACTTCACTAAAGTTATATGAAAAAGAAAATTCTGAAAGCAGCCAGACGTAAGAAAACCATAACCTACAAGAGGAAGAACATTAGAATAACTGCAGATCTCTCTTCTTAAACCTTTCAAGCTAAAAGAGGGTGGTCATCAGCTTTTAATCTCCTAAAACTAAATAACTTTCAACCCAGGATCCTGTATCCAGCTAAACTGAG
The DNA here is from genome assembly GCA_963574655.1 of Perodicticus potto. Lineage (NCBI taxonomy): Eukaryota > Metazoa > Chordata > Mammalia > Primates > Lorisidae > Perodicticus > Perodicticus potto. The sequence continues at coordinate 17,990 of CAUYRH010116450.1, forward strand.
TTTCATTTATGATGGAGAAATTAAATATTTCAATGACATTCACATGTTGAAGAAATTTGACATAACTAAACCAGCTCTCCAGGATATTCTCAGACCTATCCTCCATAATGACCAGCGCAATCCTCCACCACAAAAGTAAACTCACTCAGAAACTTTTGATCAAATTCCAAATTCCCCAGGGACAAAAGGATTAAAAATGTCCACTGGACTTTGGAAAAACTTGATACTCAAAATTCTACCAGGCTTATCAATATTCTCAATTAATGTGAATGGCTTGAATTGTCCTCTAAAGAGGCACAGGTTGGCTGATTGGATATAAAAACTCAGGCCAGATATCTGTTGCATATAAGAATCTCATCTTACCTTAAAAGATAAATATAGACTTAGGGTGAAGGGATGATCATCTATATTCCAGGCAAATGGAAAGCAGAAAAAAGCAGGTCTTACAATTTTATTCGCAGATACAATAGGCTTTAAACCAAAAAAAATAAGGAAGGATAAAGATGGACACTTCATATTTGTTAAGGGTAATACTCAATATGATGAGATTTCAATTATTAATATTTATGCACCCAACCAGAATGCACCTCAATTTATAAGAGAAACTCCAACAGACATGAGCAACTTGATTTTCTCCAACTCCATAGTAGTTGGAGATTTTAACACTCCTTTAGCAGTGTTGGATAGATCCTCCAATAAGAAGCTAAGCAAAGAAATTTTAGATTCAACTTAACCATTTAGCATATGGATTTAACAGACATCTACAGAACATTTCATCCTAACAAAACTGAATACACATTCTTTCATCAGCCCAAGGAACATACTCCATAATTGATCACATCTTACATCACAAGTCTAACCTCAGCAAATTTAAAAGAATAGAAATTATTCCTTGCATCTTCTCGGACCATCGGGAATAAAAGTTGAACTCAGTAACAACAGGAATCTGTATATTTATACAAAAACATGGAAGCTAAATAACCTTATGCTAAATGATAGATGGGTCATAGACAAGATTAAGAAGGAAATCAGCAAATTTTTGGAACAAAACGACAAGGACACGAATTATCAGAACTTCTGGGATACTGCAAAGGTAATCCTAAGAGGGAAATTTATAGCACTGCAAGACTTCCTCAAAAGAACAGAAAGAGGAAATTAACACCTTAATGGGACATCTCAAGCAACTGGAAAAGGAACAACATTCTAATCTCAAACCCAGCAGAAGAAAAGAAATAACCAAAATTAGAGCAGAATTAAATGAAATTGAAAACAAAAGAATTATACAACAGATCAATAAATCAAAAAGCTGGTTTTTTGAAAAGGTCAGTAAAATAGATAAACCTTTGTCTAACCTAAACAGGAAATGAAAAGTAAAATCTCTAATTTCATCAATCAGAAATGGTAAAGACGAAATTACAGCAGACTCCTCAGAAATTCAAAAAATCCTTAATGAATATTACAAGAAACTTTATTCTCAGAAATATAAAAATCTGAAGGAAACTGACCAATACTTGGAAGCATGCCACCTTTCAAGACTTAGCCAGAATCAAGTGGAAATGTTGAATGCCCTACATCAAGTTCTGCAATTGCGGGGGGAGGGGGGGGAGCAAGATGTCTGTATGGAAG
>CAUYRH010116452.1:0-21052 GCA_963574655.1 Perodicticus potto
TTCATGGCACTTTCCTAGTTATTGTATGAAGACATTTGTATTCTGCATTTAGGAAGTTTCACATGTACCCGTCTAAGATGCACCGTAGGTGTGGCCCCACCAATTACCCTCCCTCCACCCATCCTCCCCGCTCCCCCCCCCTTTCCCCTTTCCCCATATTCTTGTGCTATAATTGGGTTATAACCTTCATATGAAAGCTATAAGTTAGCTTCATAGTAGGGCTGAGTACATTGGATACTTTTTCTTCCATTCTTGAGATACTTTGCTAAGAAGAATATGTTCCAGCTCCATCCAGAACATTTGTAAATTTAAGGGAGAGGTAAACCTCCTCCCTTTGGCCATGAGGCTGACTTGGAAAATCTTGTGTCTGATCTATATTCACTAAATAAGGTTAATATACTTCAGGACATATAAAAATAATCCATCACCAATATTGCACAGCCCTAACTTCTTAGTAATCTTGTCGGTGGAATTCATGAAATGGGAAGCTCCCACCATCCCCCTCCTCGGAGCTTACTGGTGATCTCAGTTCTCTGAAAGGGCTTTACGCTGAGGCTTTAGAGCAAATACGGTTTAATTGCCTTTTGTTTGGCTGTCTGAGGACATTTTGCAGACGATGCTCAAAGCCTGTTTGCTCAGGCAGGGTGCGGCGATGGCTAATTCTCTGGAGTGACTGTGTTTTCGAAGATTGTCTTTTATCAGGACAGTTGCATTAACTATGTACGATTAGATCTGTGAACAATTTGTTCATTTATCTGCCCCCTAATTGAACAGGAGAAGGCGAGGGAATGCGTCTTGGTACCTTTGTGTTATGCCTCCTTTTCAACAGCCTGGATGTAGCCTCCTGAGTATAAAGATGACAGAAATAACTGTGGAGTCTCCTAAGGCTTTCTCTTCAAATATTTGAGATTAGAAACCAAGACATCACTGCTGCTGCTGGCCAAGTCAGTGAAAATGTTCCAGTAGCTTCGACTAGAGGCCATTCTCATCACTTTCCCCTGAGGTGGATGTCCAGAGCCTAAAAATGAGTCGAGGACCACAATGAATGGTCAGGATCACGGTCCTGCATTTAGGCACCACTGGCATTCTGCACTCATAGAATCAAGTGCAAACAGGGCTAAAAGGCCCGCGCTGCACCCTTCCCACATCCAGGTGAGGACACCTGCCTCCTCGGGAGCAGCTCCAGTGGGGTCAGCAGCTGACACCAGCCCCAAACCTGGTTTGTGTAAATGAAACCCTCCCCCATCACGCAGACAGCAGCGCTGGCGATGAAGTAACCGCATGTAGCGTTTGTTCAGCGCTTCCTACGTGCTACAACCTGGACTAAATGCTTTGTATATATTTCCAACAATCTGCTAATGAGGTGGTTACTATTATTAGGCCTGTTTAATGGCCCCAAGCAAGTGACCCCAGAGAGGACAGTAACCACACAAGTACTCAGGGTTGGTGAGCTGGGGCGAGGAGGTGAACGAGGTGGTCAGAGCCCTCCCACCACACTGCAGAGGGGGGAAGGACACACACCACACGTCCCTTTCTCTTGGCCTCAGGCCCCTGGTGGTAACTGTGCTGGGGCAGAGGCGCAAGCTGGTTGTCCCTGGCTTCATGGAGCACACGGTCTAGTGGAGAGGCAGGTAATGACCAAGGGAGTGTGTGTATGGGCAGCTATGAACCCCACAGAGGGCTCAGGCAGTTGACAATGAGAGCCATGGGTGGACAGCAGCTTGTCAAACAGGGCTTTGGCAGGAGTGCAGATGGAGGGACAGGAAGGGGACAAGGAGGGGGCCACAGACATGTAAAGACTATGGGAGAGGCAGGACGAAATACCCACTGGGGTGGGGGAGCAGTGAGCCAGAGCCTTCCTCGGGGCTGAAGAGAGATAAGAGAGAGAAGGGCAGAGAGCACGGTGCTGGGGAAGCCAGAGCCAGAGCGTGCAGGTGCAGGGCAGGGCCACTGAGAGCCCACACACGGCGAGGTTTGAAAGTGCTGCTTGGCCGGGTGCGGCGGCTCACGCCTGTGATCCTAGTACTCTGGGAGGCCGAGGTGGGTGGATTGCTTGAATTGATGAGCTCAAGACCAACCTGAGCAAAAGCAAGACCCAGTCTCTACCAAAAATAGAAACACTGAGGCCAGAGGACGACTTGAACCCCAGAGTTTGAGGTTGCTGTGAGCTATGAGGTCACGGAACTCTACCCAGGGCAACAGCTTGAGACTGTGTCTCAAAAAAAGAAAGAGAGAAAAAAGAAAGTGTCCCTGCTTGTCAAAGGCAGGGCACTGGTGTCTCTGATGGTCAGAGACTGGGCTGGCACCCCTGAGTGTCAGTGGGGGAGGACTGGTCCCACGAAGGAATGGGCTGGGCGATGGTGCCAGTTCTCATCCTTTCCAACCATGTGCTGTCAGACACTGACATAGTCTCTAGTCCTCAGTGGCAGGGGGTGACCATGGGCTCTGGCCCAGGGCTGACCCCAGAGCAGAGGCTTCCTAAGTGGTAGGTGAACTGAACAAATACCCAGTAATAAAGGGGAGGATGAGGAGTCTGTTTGGTCAATTTCTTCTCATCCTTCCCACTGCTAATGAATGATGATTTAATTAAAGTTCTTGGGGAAGGAGATTTGCAGTAGATTTCCCAAGGGCTGTCAACAGCCATGCAGAGGCCAGTGTGAACCAGGGCTGTGGTTTCCAGTGAGAACCGTCAGCTTCGATGCTTCTGGATCGGGAAGGATGGATACTGTCCCCCATGAAGCCTCCACGGACCTCCGCCCAGGGCACGGCAGGGGGCCTGGTCCTCCTTCTACAGGTGCACAGTGGGGTGGGAGGGCTGGGCCAGCATCCTCCTGCCACTCAAGACTTGGTGACACCCAGGAAGTGTGTGTATGGGCAGCTAAGAACCCCACAGAGTCTCAGGCATTTGACAATGAGAGGCCAGTGGAACTTCAGAGTCTCAGAGCTGGCGGGGGTCCAAGCAGGACAGAGCATTTTCTGATGTTAGAACCTCTGGAATAGCGCTTTTCCCTCTCTGTGGGGATGCCTCCAGGGATGAGAGGCTCCCCACCTCACCAATGATGTGAGTGTTTTGTTTATAACAAGCTCAACTCTGCAAGACACAGAAGAAAAGGCTTTGGAACCCGGACAGCACACCCTGAATTCTGGCCACGCACATACAGCGGCTCCCCGGGAGCCCTGATTCCACCCTTAGAGAAGAACTGGGCCAGCTCCCCCTTGCCTCCCTCTCCTTCCTTCCACCCGAGCTTCAGGTTGGGCTGAGGGCCTGGTGCGGAGCCCAGAGGTCCAGCTTTTCTTGGCTCTGTGAGCATCTCTCCCTCTCGGGGCCACCCAGGGGCCAGGTGCTGTGCCCAGGTGCTCGGGGGCAGGACGTGGGTATCGTTGGGCCCCATTCAGATCAGAATGTGTGATGCCATTAGAATCACACACCGTCCCTGATAGCACTCATGGCTCACGGGGTTGTTGTGATAAGCAGATGTGACAACGTGCAGAGTTGCTCGAGCCAGCAATAGTAATTAGTGTCACAGCAACAATAGCAGAGGCAGGAATGGCAGCACCCGCGGGCACCTGCTCGCGCCAGACGTGGCTCTGAGGGTTTTATGTGTGTCTACCCGCTGCTGCCTCCTGACTGCCCCGACTTTTCAGAGAGGTTCATACGTTGCCCAGAGGTTGCCCAGCTCATATGAGGCTGAGCGGGCCCAGAGAAGCCCGGGGCACAGTGCTCTAAGCCTCCAGTCCGTCCTCAGCCCCCAAACTGCCTTTGATTTGATTTATTCATTGGGTCTCTGTGTAAGATTTCATTTGGCAAAAGGGTTTGGTTTTCTTTTAAAAGAAGTTTTACTGCCTTAGATTTCATCTTGTCACTACCACCCATGACACACGCACACACTCACAAACACACACGCATTTAACATGTGAGAAAGGAATGTGAACAAAGGTCTCAGGAGAGCCCTGGACACACTCCTCTGTTCCTGGTGACTGATTGCCGCCCACAGGCCAGGTTCCAGCGGGGCAGGCTGCCCACACCCCCGCTGACAGGGCCTGGCTGACCATGCTGACCAGGGCTCACATGACACCCACTAAAAAACATTCTGGGAGTCCCCTCCTCACTGCCACCGTCTGTGGGTCTCAGAGCCCATCTCCCCAGCCCCTGCCGTCCAGGGTGTCTTGGTGATGGATGGACCCTGGTGGGGCCAGACAAGAGAGGAGCAGTTGGAGGGACCTTGCAGGGGCTATGGGCTACTCAGGGCTGACCTGCTGCCAAAGGAGCAGGAGAACCATGGAGACTGACCTGCCCACCTGCCCAGGTCAGAGATAATGACCAGAGGAGAGAACCCTACCACGGGACCCTTGGCCTTGGTCCTCTCTGTACTAACCTTCAGCTTCTGCCCATATAGAGAGGGCAAAGAGCTCCTGTCCTGCTGACCTACAGGCCAACCCCTGGGAGAACACACACTGGCTTTGTCTTGGGCATTGAGTAACAAACGCCCACTACCTTGATGACACCATCAGCCTCCAGCCTGGCACTGTGGCCACGCCAGACTCCCAGACCCCTCAACTGTCCACGCTGGCCGCTGACAACTCAGCTGCCCCCTTTCCCAGAAAATTGCTTCCGCCGACGGGAGCCCTTTGCTGGGAGTCGTGTCCTCCCCAAGTGGTCCAGACAATGCCCAGTAGATGTGGAGGCAAAAGCCAGGGTCTCGGTATCCTCAGGGTCTGGCACACGGCTGGGTAGAACCCCACAATTATGGGCTGCAAGAAGGAAGGGTGACATCCAGGTCCCCAAAGGCTAAGAGAGAGCCGTAGATGAGCTTCTACGCACAGGGCCCCGTCCCTGTAACAAGGCAAGACACTGCGCTCGCAGCAGAGCCCAACTGCGCCTCCTGTGTTTAAGACCCAAGAAAACATCAAATACTGTGGAAGAGGCCAGTGGAAGGGTGGAGGGTGGTCTGGAAAACCAGGTGGTCCCTTATTCTTCTCTGACAAGGTCAAAATCTTCAGCAGCAAAGTAGGTGCCAGGGGTGGGGTAAGTGCCCAGTGGTCCCCAGGCCGGATGAGGAGGAGAAGGAGAAGGAAGATGGGATGCTGCTGTGTTCCTGAGATGGAGAGATCGAGTGCCTGGGGATGGGGTAGGGTGGGGCTGATGGGATGTGTCCCAAGACGGTCTTTCTCACGGCCGCACACCCTGATGTCTCACAACACAGGCCCACAGACACCTGCACAGGTGTGCACACAGGTGCGCTCCCGAAGCAGCCCTTCCCTTGCGCATTACACACATGAGGATCAGCCTCACATTTGCTCGTGGCAGAGCCTCTGGAACTCTTGGCGTAGAAGGCAGAGAAACCCACTGTGGCTCTTGCATGAGGACTGGGACGGGGAAGGCACATCGCACAGTCCAGCCTCCACGGGAACACTAGCCCCCGAGCAGGGCTCCTTCTCCAGGGCCCACAGCTCACGGGGGCTGAGCTGGGACCTCTGGCTGTTCAATACTGACACCAAGATTGGAGACCCTCCCCATGTGGGAATTGCCCCCTAGTGTCCCCGCATGTGGACTGAGAAGGTGACCAGATCAGAGCGAAGTTTTCTTGCCAGAGTTCCTGGGCCATTCTGAGGGAAATGCCCAGGAGGCCATGCTCCCAGACTTTCGGAATTTCTGGATTTATTGGATAAGATTTCCAAAAAAGACGCCCCCAAGAGCCTGGCCCTGGTGGAAGAAAATGTTGGGATTCCCCAAACTGGGACCTTTGCCATCAGCCCTGTGCTGAGTGCATCAGTCACACCTGGCTGTTGTCAACTGACACTCACTTAAAGAGAAGCTGCTACTTACCAACCGGCATCTATTTGCCAGGTGCTGAGTGTGCAAGAATCTCGTCTCCTCAATCCTCACAACTGACCCTGGACAAGGGAGATAGCTTCTTGGAGCCCAGAAAGTTTAACCCCCTTTCACCGCTTCACAGAAAAGATTTTATTCTCATAGCTGCCAATTAAAAACATCAGATGCTTGGAGGACCCACTGGTGCTGGCACCTTCCCAGGCAGTGGGCACGCAGATTGCAGATGAGACCCCGCCCCGGGGGCTTCTAGGACCATGCTTTTGTGCATGTGCATGTAGTTCAGATGATTTTTAAGAAAACAAAGAAATAAGATGATTTCAAAAAGTGAAAAAAAAGCACTGCAAATATAAACCAAAGTAATGAGGTTCACGGCCTAGGGTGGGAGTTGTGACCTGGGAAGGGAGGTTCAGGAAAAACGCTTCTGCCAAGGTCAGCAGGGCTGCAACCTGCAGGAAGAGAAGGCAGGGAGATGGACCATTCTAGGAGAGACAGCTGGGGCAAAGGTCCTGACCACCGGCAAGCAGGGCATTTTGAGGAACATGAGACCGTCTATCTGGAGCGGGGCAGGGCAGAGTCGGAGGGCAGGGGAGGAGTCTGGTCACAGCGTGGGGCAGGTGCCATCGGAGGGCTTGGAGTAGAGGACTTGTGACTTCAGATCTTGAACTTCAGAACTGAAAGTGCTGCTTAAAATGTCCTTTCTTTCTTCCACATGGCCAACTCCTACACATCCTTAAAAGGCCAACTCACAAGTCTCCTCCACTAGGAAACACTCCCTGCTCCGGGCTGGTGCCCAATCTCCTGTCACCATCCCACGGCAGTCTATTCACACCTCCACTTTAAAACTTACTCTTCCTCAGGACAGTGGTTTAAGAGACTCACCAGGCTGAGGAAAGAAAATGTGTTCTAGTCACAATCCACATGCCTTGAGTAGACGTAGGGCAAGCTTGATAAAGTCTTGTCGGATGGATGGATGGGTGGGTGGAGGGCCAGACGGAGGGAAGGATGGGAAGGTGTATGTATCTACGAGTGGCTGGATGGATATATTGATGGAAAATCAATGGCTAGACGAATACTAGATAGATTGATTATACAGGAATGAGTGGGTGAATGAGGAATTGAGGGACTTGGGCGTAGGCACACATGTATGGATGGACGGGGGAATGTGAGGGGAGGTTTACTGATCACGAGACAGTCAGTGAATTTACGTATAGATCAGTGGCTCTTGGATGGAGGGTGGGAGGGTGGTGGGCAGGAGACTGCCTCATTGGTGTGCACAGTGCTCAGAACTGTTGTCCTGGCCTGACTCCTGGCCAGCTCCTGGATGAGGCACCAGGATATTCATGTTGCTGGGCCCTGGGCTCCACACCTTTGATGTGGGGAGAGGGGTGACCGATGCCCCACCTGCTGGGGCTCTGCCAGGCTCAGAATGGCCATGAGGGCAGATCAGGCACCACATGGGCTGTGTAAAAGTCAGGCAGCCCCAGGGAGCCTGGAACAACATGTACCATTACAGAGTTCTCTTTGCCAGAAATCACCTCCAAAATGTACATCAAGGGAACATAATTTCCACATGGTTGGTTTTAAAACCAAGTAATTAAATGGTTTTACAGTCAGTTTTTAAAACAAGCTCTTTAAGTTATGAGTATAAAGCACGTCTCTGTAATAGCCACGCTGCTCTGTTTCGTGATTTCTATTTCAATGTATTTTTTAAATCAGGCAGAAAACGCATCCAGCTAGAGCTGAGGCCACTTTATTGCACTCATTTTGGACCTGGTGTGACTCAGCCGACGCACAGAGTTTGGGGCTCCTGAGGACCTGGTCTGTGTGGGTCCCCATGGTGGGGGAGGCGGGCCCTGGAGGGGATTCTGACAAGGACATGATGGCCTCACTAGGATGGTGGGAAGTCTGGAGGGTAGGGCTCTGGAGGGTGTGTGCACATATGTGGATATGCGTGTGTGTGTGTGTGTGTGTGCAAGTGTGTCCATGTGTGGACATGTGTGCGTGTGCATGGGGACACTCAGAGGAGGCATCTCTCTCATCCTGGACAGGGAAGGCCAATGAAGCTCCTGGATGAAGGGATTGTGATTGTCGGGCCTAGTGCGATGACTCCAGCTACAGTGGTTTTGGCACCCAGGGAGGCTCCGCTCCATCCTGGAAGCCTGTCCTAGAGGCTGGAGTCCCTTCCAAGTTAGGGGGCCGGGAAATATAGGATAACCAGTTACCTTGGCATTTGCAATAAATGGGTAACTTTTGAGTATAAGCATGTCCCAAACATTCCTACTTGTTGTGTAAGTATGCAATGCACGCATATTGTGGTCATGTGATAAAAATACTTTGTTGAGCATATGCACTTCAAATTAATTGTATGTCTTTTAAAATGTGTTTTTGGTATTGTTTAATTTGGCAACCCTACGAAGGACATGAGCCTCTGAAGCAGATGCAGAGCCTGTCGGTCACCTCCAGGCAGCCCTGGGGCCAGCAGCGGCCCTTTACTTTCTTCAACATGTGATAAACCCTACTAGGGGGAAAGTCAAGTCTTGGGGTGAACAGGAGCCACCTGCCCCAGGGTGAGTGGATGAATAGATGGATTGATGGATGGATAGAAGGATGAATGGGTAAATGGGTAGATGGATGGATGAAGGGATGGATGGATGGATGGATGGGTGGGTGGATGGATGGGTAGGTGGACAGATGGGTGATGGAGGCTTCTTGGAGGCGTCCCTTGCAGGGGGGATCAGAGTCTGGGAAAGTAACTGTGGAAGGAAGTTATTTTGGTAGGTACAAACTCAGGGAGGATGCACAAAACACCTGGCAGCCCAGAGGAGGGCCTGGAGTGCAGTTGCACGGCTGCCTCCTGCTCTGATTGCCCCAGGGTGCCGAATGGTTGCTACTCACCCGATCCACGACTGTTCCTCCACTTAGGAAGGTGTCTTGGGTAGAAGTAGACCCCCAGGAACATTTCTGGGGAATGGTTTATCCCTTTTTCCCAGGATAAAAGGGTTCCCTCTCTCCAGCCCAAGGCAGCCCACTCTGGAAACACAGCCCTGTCTGTCCTCTGCCAAGGGCCCCTGTGTGGTTCACATCCTGTCCAATGGCGTGTGGTGGCCCCCACTTTAAGCTGAAGGTCCAGACAAGTGGGTCCTTGTCTCTCTTGTATTTACTGTTCACGGTTGTATCCTTGGATCCTACAGTGGTGTCAGGAAAATCTCTGATAAATTGGCATGGGGTATAGGAGGGTGTGTGGATGAAGGAATGGATGGATGAATGGTGAACAGAAGATGGATGGGCAGGTAAGAAGAGGAATCTGTGGCCTACTAGATCCTTAAGTGTGGTCTTTTGATTGAATCCAAATTTTATAGAACAAATCTAGATATGCTTTAGAAACAAAAACATAAAAGAAAACCAAAAATGTATTAATACAAAAAAAAGGGCTTTATTAAAATAGAAGGCTGCAGGTTCCTTGCCCCTGATGAGTAGATGGAGGATGGATCAATAAGTAAAAGAATGGATGGGTGGGTGAGTGGATGAATAGATGGATTGATGGATGGATAGAAGGATGAATGGGTGAATGGGTAGATAGATGGATGAAGGGATGGATGGATGGATGGATGGATGGGTGGGTGGATGGATGGGTAGGTGGACAGATGGGTGTATGGATGGATGGGTGGTGAATGGGTGGATAAATGGATGGAGGGATTGGTGAGTGGATGGATGGGTAGGTGGACAGATGAGTGTATGTATGGATGGATGGGTGGTGAATGGGTGGATAAACGGATGGAGGGATTGGTGAGTGGATGGATGGGTAGGTGGACAGATGAGTGTATGGATGGATGGATGGGTGGTGAATGGGTGGATAAATGGATGGAGGGATTGGTGAGTGGATGGATGGGAGGGTGGACAGATGGGTGTATGGATGGATGGGTAGGTGGACAGATGAGTGTATGGATGGATGGATGGGTGGTGAATGGGTGGATAAATGGATGGAAGGATTGGTGAGTGGATGGATGGGGGGGTGGACAGATGGGTGTATGGATGGATGGGTGGTGAATGGGTGGATAAATGGATGGAGGGATTGGTGAGTGGATTGATGGGTGGGTGCATGGTGGATAGAGGGTGGACGGTGGATGGATGATAGATGAATGGATGGAAGGATGGATTGGTGGATGGATGGGTGGGTGGACAGATGGGTGTATGAATGGATGGGTGGTGAATGGGTGGATAAATAGACGGAGGGATTGGTGAGTGGATGGATGGGTGGGTGGGTGCATGGCAGATTGAGGATGGATGGTGAATGGATGATAGATGAATGGATGGAAGGATGGATTGGTGGATGAGTGAATTGCAAGTCATAGACAGCAGGGCCTAAGCCAGCCAGCCAGCCAGGGCCTCACAACTGGGCACTAAGTAGCAGCTTACCCCGGAAAACAGTAAAGAGTATGGAATCAGAGGGGCCCAGTCCTCCAGAGTTGGAGCCATTTCCATAAGTAGAAATTACAAGAGTGATTCCTGGCAAACTTTGCCAGTCTTCAAGTGAACCCCCTTCTCCTAAGCTAACCCTGGAGTTATCATCACACAGGGGCTAGAGTGTCCTTTAGTTGCTGGACATGACTTATTTCACTCCAGTGAGTGGATACTTACTGCCACTGTGGGGAGGGGGCCTGGGCTGCCCTCCTGCGTCCAACTTTCTCAGCTGGATCCCTGCACGCTGGTGATCCTGGAGCTCAGGCCACCAGAGTCTCTAAGGGCCAGCACAGGAGAACCACTGGGCCTGCGTGGAGCCCACTGCACAGTACCTGCTGCCTCTCTCCTTGTTCCACCCACTATTCTGTCTATCACTGGGTTATTTGGACACTTGCTGAGGTCCCCTTGCATTTTTATGTGTTCAGAGGTAGAGTATCAGTAAATATACTTTAATTCTCACTGGGAACCAGGAAGACCTCCGTCCGAGGTAGCAGACCCAGCCTAGGATGCCCTGGTGCTCCCTTCAGAGACCTGCTGGCAGCTCCAGGCTTACAGGTCTGCGGCCCTGAGATCCCGGTGGGACCAAAGGAAGAGGCAGAGAGGGAGCCTGTGGTTAGGTGACGTCAGACTGTGCTGCGGGCCGTGGCCGAGGCCCTCCCCTCCTCTCCCTTACTTCCTCCCACAGCCCCCTCCTAAGGTGGAGCCATAGGAGGGGGCGAGCTACGTGCCAGGCCTTAGCTAACGTCTCCCTTGTCCGGAGGGTGCCTGGAGCTGGGACTAAAGGGTGTGTTGGACTCACAAGCGAGTGCTCGGCAGAGTGGAATTTGCTACGGCCACTGGAGGGTCCTCACTGCTGTGCCTCCTGCCTGCACACCAGGCCCTTGGAGGGGAGTGGAGGCAGGAATGTGGGTCTGCCTCACAGGGGGCAGACAGGAGGCAGGGCAGGCTGGTGCTCAGGGTTTAGGCAGAAGCTCCTGAGGGGCCATGTAGTGGCCCATTGGGGACACTGGTAGTGACTCAGGCAGTAGCATTCCTTTGGAGGAGATGGATGAACCAGCCCCAGCCCCAGCCGTGGATGGAGGAGCAGGCAGCCGAGGGCACAGCCCAGGCGCCCACCACGTAGAGGGGTAGGGTGTCCTAGACGCACCTGGGCGAGCTGCCCCATGCTGCCTCCATGCCCTGTCCTTCTCCTCAGACCCGGCCACCTTCCTCCCCCCACATGGCCTCTTTAAAATCATCTGGGATTCCTGTAGTGTCCTGTCTGGGTGATCTCATTGTTTTCAGGACAAAACTCCAACATCCTGGCTGGTGACGCTCTACTAGGCCTGCAGCAGCTCCTGAGCTCTGGCCTGGTGGCCCTCAGCCTCTCCCTGCCCAGAGAGCACGTGCAGAGCTGCCGTGTCTCCTCCTGTGTCCTCTTCTGTCCCACACCCTGTCCCCGATGCATCAAATAAAAGGCAGGACCCAGAGCAGAGCCCAGAGCCCGGCACAGTGTGGGGCCACCCCCCTCCCCCAAAACCTCTCCCTAGAGAAAAACCCTGCAGCTTTGCAGGCCGCGTGGCCTCTGTTCCAACAGTGCCAAGGCAGCCTGAGGTAATGTGTAAACAAGTGAGCGGCAGGGCCGTGTGCCAGGAAGACTTCGTGTACAGACACTGAAATTGAATTGCACGTCATGCTCTTGGGTTGTGAAGGGATACTATTCACTTTCTTCAACCTTTTAAATTTTTTCCTGATCATTGGAAAAAATGCTTTCAGCATTGTAACCACAGAGAAACAGACCCTGACATGCTGGACAGTGGATAAAACCTCGAGTGCCCCAGGGTCTCAGGGCCGACCTTCCAGGGACCCTGGCAGCAGGTGCAATGTGTATGTTTCTGGCCCAGGTGTTTATATGAATGGATGCATCGTGAGGATGGACGGCAAAGCAGAGGTCCCCTGAGCACCTCCTGGGCGGGCACAGCGTCCACACTCCCAGGGTGCTGCACAGCTCGCTTCCCTTCCCTACAGGCTGATAGGGTGGGAGAAACCAACTACCAGGAAGTCCCACAACTGCCCACTGTACCCACCTCCCCTCATCTCAGCTGGTCCGTCCATCTCCTCGGCCTAAGCTCCTAGGATTTCCCTGACTTCCAAGTTGTAGCTTCATCAGTGCCCTAGAGAATGCCGAGAAGCACCAGCTCCACAGCATGTTCCTTGTAAGGCTCTGAGGTCACGGTTCCCACCAGCTGGGAGTCCTGGAGTAAGGACTGTCACTTGCCCTCTGTGTGTCTTTGTTTCCCACCCATTTTGATAAGTGGACACCGCACTACGTGGCAGTTCAGGCCATCCCGATTAGTTCTATGGTACCAGATGGGTGGCACCAGCTTCCTTTCTCGGGTCCACATGTGAGCACATGTGTGTGTGGGATAATGCCTAGAAATTCCGGTGAGCCACCAGCACCTGAGTGAATGAATGAAACCACACATCTGAACGCCCCCAGCACCAAGTCACTGCCTGCCAACCTCTACCCGCCTTCTCCGCCCCCTTCCCTCTTCTCTCCACAGGGCCAGGGGCTGCTCTGCTAGGCCGCCCCAGGTCCCGGAGCACCGCCAGCAGCAGCCCCAACCATGTTGGATGCTCACCTGTTCACTAAGTAGCTCCTTTGTTAGATCAGCCACTCCTGACCTTTTCTGGTCTGAACCCTTTGAGAGTCTGATGGCATCAATGCACTGGCTACCTAGAAAGGTCTGCACCAGGTATGCACCCTCCCCCCTCTGCCTGCATTTAAGGCATGCAAGGACCTCTCCCTCTGCCTCAGGTGAAAAGGCTTCAGTTCTGGCTCCACTGACTCCTGACACAAAAGCAGATCTGATTTTCCCTTGCATCCCAGCCCAGCATGTGACCAGAGGCAGCTCAGGTCTTGTGCATTAAGCATGGGACAGCCTTGTTGCAGGTGTCACCGAAGTGACTGGAAGGTGTGTGCAGACCTGGGGTGGACAGCTTGGTACCATCTACCTCACGTGTGGGGAGGGCACAGGGCAGGGCTAGGCGGTGGCAGGAAGTGGTGGGCACAACTCCTAAAGACTCGTTCTCCAACAATTTCTCCTCCCAACCACGGCTAATTGCATCTTCTGAAAGCATTTGACATTCAGTAATTTCAGAGCCGGTAAGATTTCCCCAAAATTCCCTGACATTGTGAACTTTACTTAGCACATCTTGCAGTAATTAGTCTGGGGGCCCCAAGGAGATGGTCTGTGGAGAGGAGTTAGTGTGCTAATCATCAACCTCATGATTGAAAAACAGGCCTGCCCATGATTATGGTCAAAAATTCACTGGAGCTCTCCGCCCTGAGCACAATTACCACGTAATGAAGGAAAATAAGATGCCAGGCTGCATTAGTTAAAAATAAAATACAAAGTGCAAGGCAGAAAGCATTTGTGTGGGGGGTTGAACAGACCCCATCTGATCAGGCTGGTGAGAGGGGGACTGACCAGTGGTGCCCAAGAAACGAGGTCACCTTTGTCCTACGCCCAGCCCTCCTCACTGCCGAAATCCTGTCCCTAACCCCTAGGTCACAGGGGGGTGACTTGAAC
Source organism: Perodicticus potto (assembly GCA_963574655.1). Lineage (NCBI taxonomy): Eukaryota > Metazoa > Chordata > Mammalia > Primates > Lorisidae > Perodicticus > Perodicticus potto. Next base: position 13,867 of record CAUYRH010116452.1, read on the forward strand.
AGTTTCTGGTCCATTCTCCGGAGCCCACACTCACCCTTGCTGTTGCATTTGTCCTGACCTTCCACTCTGGTCATTGACAAGCCAGGGCTTGGGCTGAGGACACAGAGCAGGACGTAGTCTCTGCACTCTGGGAAGCTCACAATCTACAGAAGGAAAGACCTTTATAGCATAGTCGGAAAGAGCTGGGAGAGAAGAAACCACAGGGGCTGGCCAGGGAAGAGCCCAGAAGAGAATGTCTAAGTCAGCAGGGAGTATCAGGAAGGCTTCCTGGAGGGGGCGATAACTGAGCTCAGTCTTAAAGATTTGACTTTCCCAGGGAAGGTGGTGGAGGCAAGGGACTGATAGCTGCGACCTGGCATTGTGAAGGGTGCAGTGCATTGCAGGACAGCTCTCTGGGTGACCTTGGACCAACCCAATCTCCCTACCCTCCTTCCTCCCCTGTAATTCTCAAGTAGAACCTTAGAATGTGCTGGAAATGTAACACCCTGAGATAAGGGGGCCCTGGCTAGAATAGCTCAGGTTCTGTTCCAGCCCTGCCCAGTGGAGCCTTGCCCAGCGAGTTGTGTTGCCCCAGGGCGGGCTAACTTTTGGAAGCCTTCATCTTTGGTGCAGGTGGGATGCATGAAATTGAGACTTTATGGGCCCTGAGCAGCTCCCTGGGCCTAGGGATGAATCCTGGTCTTCGGTCGTCCCTTGCTGACTTCCTGCTCCACAGGCACCTGCCACATGTGTCATTCTACAGGGCGGGAGAGAGGACCCTGTCCCTAGGCTTTGAGACTTCATGGTCCAGCTCTTTCCATTTAGAATCACAACACTAGGCTGCCGCCTTTTATTTTCCCAGAGGAGCTAATTAAAAGAAAAAAATCAGGTCTTTCAACCCCTAATTCATAAAAGAAAGGACATTTTCATACTCCCAGAGGAGGAAAGACCCTCAAAATATGGGGTGGGGTTTCCAAGGAAAGGCCAATGGCAGGTCTCAGATGTACCAGCACCTACCTGGAGGCCTCTTGGGAAGCCCAGTTTGGGGGCATCTAGGGGGACTGCCAGGGGGCTCTAAGCAGGGCAGGAGAGGGTGGGGGCCGAGCTGGGTTGGAACAGGGCTGACCCACAGAGGGTGGATACAGACCACTGCTGCCCAGGCTCACCGTCCCTGCCTTGCCCTTGGGGAGCCTGACTGACCCAGTCTGGGTCACACCCACAGAGGGGTGGAGGTGGCCTCGCGGGCCGGAGCCCTGCCTCCCTTTCGCTTAGCCACTCCTCAGCTGGGGAATCCTGCCCCAGGCCCAGCCACGCCCCGAGAGCCACTGCTGACCCACAATTCCTCTTCTAACCAGGGGGGCTCTGCTCCTCCTCCCCCCCAGACAGAAGTGGGTAGCAGGGCTCTTCCCAGGGGTCACCAGACGCCACAGTCACTTCACCTCCCCGTGCCTCGGTTTCCTCGTTGGAAAATGGGAGTCAGAGCCCCCTTAGTGCAGGGTCACTGAGAGAAGGGCCGCAAGCCTCGGCAGTGTCCCTCTTCTGTGCCCATGACGGAATTCCCGCAGGCTCAGCTCCTCACTCTAGGCCGCACCTGACCTGCCTGACTGGTCATTTGATAACTCTGGTCTGAGAAAACGATAAACCACGACTTACTTAAGCCCCCTCTAGTCTGTTCCAGCAGCAGAACGCAGTTCCTCATGAGCCCTCCAGTGCTTGTGTGTGAATGGATTGTGGTTCCTGTATCTGGGCTGGGTGGAGGGAGGCTGGAGGGATGGGGCGCGGGGGAGGGCTCCTGAGAACCAGGAAGGCATAGTCCCCGGGCTCCAGCTGCTGCCTCCCAGGCCAGGCAGGGGGAGGCACACAGTAGATGCTCTCAGAGCCTGATCAGTGGGCCTCTGGTATGGTGGAGCCCAGCCCCAGGCTCTTGCTCTGGTTCTACCCAGTGAGACCCAGGATGGGGCCTACCTGAAGGCAGGTGGGCTGAGGACCCCAGTGAGCTTTGCCCATGCTTCCCCCGCTGGTTCCCACCCAGGTGGGGTGCAGTCTATAGATAAGGAGTGGCCACTGTGTTTTTGAGTTCTCATTCTACAACGACCTTCTGGATCTGGGTCAGCAGTGTTGAGTATACAGTGCCAACCAGCTTCTGCGACCAGAGGCTGGATAGAGGCCTAAGCTGGCCCCGCTCCGCTGGTGGCTGTGGCTTGACTTGGAAAACAAAACCAGGCAGCCCCACGAACGGACGCAGTTCAAAGGGAAGCGAAAACCAGCATGCCCAGTGCCCTCCGCTGCTGTGGAAAACCGGAGCTGCTAACAGCTGCCAGGACTCAGGCCCAGGCAGGAGTCAGGGAATGGAAGAACCACGTGGTCTGGGTTCTGGGACCTTCCCTGATTTTGCCACTCAGGCTGAACCTGTGATGTCTGATCCCAGGGAACCCCCCAGGGTGTATTTGTTACAAGCAAGCCCCCAGTCCCAGGGTAGAGTGTGCAGCTTGGGCAACCCTTCCCTCTCCCCTCCCTGCCCCAGGGCCCTGCCTGAGGCTGAAGAAAACACACTCAGTACACTTATCAAAATACCCATCTAGGCTTTGAACTGAGTAAGAAAGGTAATAAAAGCACAATCAAAACCACAACTCTATGTAAAGCCAGCCTGGCCAGTCCACTCTCTGACCCCCCAGACCCTGCCCCTGGCCACCCTGGGGGACACAAAGCTGCGGGGCTGGGACTGTTCCCAGAGCTTTGTGATGCAGACAGGCTGACTTGATTTCAAATGTTGGTATTTTGTTCATCACGGACTTTGAATTAATTTTGAATGTAAAATAAATGTGCCTTAAAATAAGATTAATCTTAGTTATTGTGGTTTTTGGCACTTCACTCCCCTCTCACCCCTCTCTACACCTGCTGCCATCAGAACGAGAGCTCCATTTATCCCCAGGCCCTCGCCTCTGGGTAGGCACAGAACAATTAGGAGGACAACAGAGCCCGCAGAAACCGCACTGGTTCAGAACTCACAGTGTGTAAGGCTAAAAGAGTTAACTCATTTATTCCTACAAAACCCTGGGAGGCAAGGATTGTTACTCCTGTTGAAAAGGACAGATAACAGAGTTCAGAGAGCCAAGTAACTGGGCCCAAGTTCACACGGCAAGAAAGTGCAGAATCTGACTTCCAGGCCTGTGCCCTCAGCCCAGTGGTTCTCAATCTTCCTAATGCCGTAACCCTTTAATACAGTTCCTGTGGGTCGCGACCCACAGGTTGAGAACCGCTGCCTTAGCCCTTCACCACCCCCTGGAAATCTGAATGTTAACACTTTTAGTGCCTAAGACCCATGTTTTGCCCTGTTGACTCTCTCAGGCCTGGCACAGCAGTTATTTGATAGACGTTTTGGGGAAGGATGATCAGTGCTCAGCTGGGGCATTATCCTGGTTCTCTGTGTGCTCACATGTGAATGTCTGCCTTGGAGTGGAGGCTCCCTGAGGGTCAGAGTGCGACAAATCCTGCCCCAGCCTCAGGCAGAATCTGGCACAGACCAGAGGCTCGGCAGAGGCTGAGAAACAGGCTATGGGCTGGTCCCCCGGGGAAGTGAGCCTGTGGGCACAGACCCCAGTGGGCAGGGGCACCCCGCAGGTCAACACGGACGCCAGTGTCAGGCCCCAGGCCGTCGCACTGCCAGCAGGCACCTCTGCGTGCTGGCTGCTCCTGGCACCCTATCCCTGCCTGGCCAGCATCTTGAACAGCATCTTCCCCAAAGCCCCTCGGGGCACTGGCTTTCCCCATCTGGTCAGGAGAGATGTAGGCACCGTTCATCTGTTATTTCTGAGTGACCACTACCCATCAAGTACTGTCCTGGTCAGCAAAATAAATGGCAGAGATGGCTCCTGACGTGCAGAGCTTGAGTTTTGCATCAGTGAACTGGGCCATGATAAGAACAAGGGTGTTTCAGGTGGTGACAGAGCCAAGAAAATGAGTAAATCATGTGACGTGATGTGCAGTCAGGGCAGTCTTGTCAGAGGAGAGGCACTGAGCCCATCATTTCAGTTTCCTGCTGGCCCCACTCCTGTCTGCCAGAAGGGTGCCCTGCCAGGGGGACATGGTCGGTGGGAAGTGACAGAGGGCAATTCCATGTAAATATCCACCTCCCACCCCTACAGGGAAGGTGTCCCCAGGGGCTCCCTGTGGGATTCGGTGCTGGCCAGGGAACCCTGTACAGGCTCTCTTCCTTTCTCTCCCTGCTCACTGCCCCCCCACCCCCCCAATCACCTCCTACACGAGCTGCTTGCCCTTAGATCCTATTTCTGTAAGAATTCAAACCAAAGCATGGGGGAACCCCAAAACTATCAGGGGGAACCCCAAAACTATCAGGGCCAACCTTGGACTGTGTGCCTTTGGAGATGCTAAGAATCTCCGGGGTGGTGGAGACAGCCCTGGGGGCTGAGGGCACCCAGCGCTGCGGTTGCCATCAGCCAGGGAATCTTGGAAACGTGACTTGGGTTTCAACTCTCGACTCCTAATCGGCAGGACAAATAAGGGATCTACATAGCTCAGAGATCCCCATGGAGAGAGGTGAAGTGACTTTTGTCTGCGAGACGGATAAAATTGTTACTCATTCTTGACACACAGGCTATTACAAGGAGGAGCTGAGCTCACCCACATACTTCTGGGCAGGAAGTCGCAGCAGGACTGACAGACAGCTTCGCAGAGGAAGAGTGACATGGGTTAGATGCAGCTGGAGGGACAGGCTGTCAGATAAGAGCTCTCTACAGTGACCTGTCCGCCTCACAAGGCTCCTGACCTGCAGAGCATGGGCCTCCAGGTCAGAGCAAGTCTGCCAGAAAATGGCTGTGTGGAGTAGCTATCCCAGACCCAAAAATGTAAACGCCGGACGCAGGAATTCTTTATTACAGAAAAGCCAGCAAGAGACGAATAATAAACCCAGAAACGCAGAAAGATCAGTTTCAAAGACGGGAACCCGCCGCTTCATGGAGTACGTCTACAGCCAGACTATAAAGTCAATGAAAATACTAAAAGTCAACATCCATCAGCAGGGTTTTATGTCAGTAAACAGGTGGCAGAAAAATGGATCCTGGTCTCGGGCCTCTCTGGCTCTAAGCTAAAGGCTCACAGTGAAATAGCTTCAAAGGAAAAGCTTAATCTGAAGCGTATGACTCACAAGTTGCCAAACACAGAAATAGCTGCACCCCCCTTCCCTGTTTATTCAGGAATGAAGTCAAGGGACCCTGCAGCATTTTGATAGAGTCTTGTGAGTGCAGACGCTGGCAGCTCTGATGCTGTCCTTGGGGTCACCTGCCACAGCTTAACCCCATTTCCGAACAGCATCGACACGTGTGCCCTGCTCGGCAGTAGGCAGACAGTGCAGATCCTGAGGGGGCAAGTCCATCCAGAACCCACCAGGCGGCTCTTGGGGCATAAGACACACTCCTGTTCCGGAGGTGTGGGAGCTCCCTGTTCCTAGAAGCCTGACGCTTCCAGGAGGGAGCTCTAGAAGCTACTGAGAGGAGCCAGTGACCCCTTCACGTCTGGAAGGTGACCATTCCCTGCAAAAAGCCAAGAGCAAGAAGTCAGAAGGAGAAGCTAGAATGCTATGGAATTGTTTCAACAGTTGAATTAAAACTGCCGAAGTCTCAAGGCCACAGAGACAATCATTTAATAAATATTTAAAAAACTCAATCCACAGTCAAATGGATTTGAATTGATATTCTCCATCGCCAAAAGAAAACTCAAGCCTCTATTCTCAAACAGGTCATAAAGAGCAAATTGTTATTTAAAGTAGCTCATCACAGCAGTAATTCTCCTGCAGCTCACCTTTAAAAAGTTGGAAGGGAAGATCTTCCCATCCAAGGCATTGAAAGTCAGTTTTCAAAAGTGAATTATTGAGGTGTATTCACTCAAATGTAATAGCCTGGAACTAAAGGAAGCCCCATTCCCACTCTTGCAGCTGGGCCAGAGTGTTCAGAGTGCTGCTTCTCAGTAGCCAGCACACCTCTCTCTGGCCCAAGTGCCCCCAACATTCTGGAGGTTCTCCTGAACCCCACATGCTCCTATGCACAGCCTCTCAGCAGCTGTGGCTTCACTGGTACAAGGCCCAGAGCATCACCACCCAGATTGCCTTTTGGACAATGGCTCCTGGGTTTCATGAGCTGTTCCCTGCTGGTCATCTCTGGTCAGCAGTTTCTACCTGAGAGGGGCTTGACAGTCCTGTAGTGCCCCCACCCCACCCCACCCGGGACCAGTCCTGACCGGCACGTGTGTTTGATAGATGTGTGGGGAGTGGAACTGAATAGATGTGAAACCGCAAGTTATCCCAGAAAGTCTACCTGGGAGGACGTTCACTTTCTGGCAATGTGGTAGATTAAATAACACACAAATCCTTCCCATGGGAAACGGCAACAAAGCTTGATTAAATATATCTTTAAATATTTTGAAGTGCAAGAAGTTGAACTGGCAAGAAAGTAGGATGTTTAAAGGCAAAAACTCAAAGGACTTGTGGAAATCCAGAGAAGTGAGAAAGCCCTGAGTCAGCATCCCCTCTACACAGCTGCCACACCATACCATGGTAGGAAGATAGTTACCCCAACACCCATCCTCCTCTTTTTCTTCAACAATAGAACTCCCAATTTTCAGCTGGATACACAGCTGTACAGAATAGAGACTACACTTCCTGGCCTTCCCTAAAGCTCAGGGTGATCATATTGCCAAGTTTGACCCAAGAAAGTGAGCAAAAAGTTCTGTGTAAAGCAACTGGGAAGTGTTCTTAAAATGACAGCACACTTTTCTTCACCCCTTTTCCTCCTGTGAATAACTGGGATATGTGGACAATGGCTGGCATTGCTGCAGCCATTCTGGACCATGTTGGAAATAGAAGCTGTGCAAAGTGAAGTATAAAGAAAAAGCCTGGATCCCTCACTCTGAGGGACATCAAACCAGTCCTGCACTGACCACCTTCAGATTTCTTAATGCTGAGAGAGAAATAAGCTTCTATGATTTTTGAGAAAATCATTATGGTTTGGGGTTTTACATTATTCATGGATGAAATGAATCTCAATTTGTCTGGAGAACCTGGACCCCCATTTTGATGGTTGCAGGGGTGTGGGAGTCAGGGGGCAAATCCAGGGAGGGAAGCTCATTAAAAAGTCCTCTAACTAAAGCCTGTGTTGAGAGTCAATAAATTTTTATTTATTAAAAATAAAATGAT
>CAUYRH010116453.1:0-29081 GCA_963574655.1 Perodicticus potto
CCTGTGGTCCCAGCTACTTGGGAGGCGGAGGCAGGAGACTCGCTTGAGCCCAGGAATTGGAGGTTGCTGTGAGCTGTGATGCCATGGCACTCTACCCAGGGTGACAGCTTGAGGCTCTGTCTCAAAAAAAAAAAAAAAAAAGAAAGAAAGAAGGATTTGAGTAGGGTGCTCAGATAGAGCAGTATCAACTCTAGATAAAGTGATCTTTAAGGTGAGACTTGAAGAGGAAAAAGGAGTTAGCTGTGGGAAGTTAGGGGTGAGGTGGGGGTGGAGGTGGCCCCTAGCCAAGCGTGGAAGACAGAAGAAGACAAAATATGGGTGTGTGGTGGTTTCAGGGAGGGCAAAGTAATAGGAGAAAAGCCCTGGGTCTGGTAATAATAAAAATACACACCTAGTTTCTTAATACTGAACACAGTTCTAAGCATTTTACGTGATTCACCTTGTGTAATTCTCCCTGCAGCCCTGTGAAGTGGGCACCATTACTGGTTTTAGGCTGTAAAATTTGTAGCACAGAGAGGCTGAGTAATTGCCCATGGTCACACAGCTTCTAAGTTGCCGGGTTGGATAGATCTAGTTTTACAGCCTGTGCTCTTAGCTCCATCAAGGTGAAAGGAGCAAGGTCTCATACTGAAAACACGTGAAAAAGGATTGGAGTCAGAGCAACCTGGACTGGGTGAAGATAAAAGAGTGGGATGGGAAAGCAAGGCAGAAGAAAGGCCCAGAAGATCAAAGAGAAAAGAGTTTCAGGGTTAGAAAGCAAGCAGCAGGGCGGTGCCTGTGGCTCAGTGAGTAGGGCGCCAGTCCCTTATACCGAGGGTGGCAGGTTCAAACCCAGCCCCAGTGAACTGCAACAAAAAATAGCCGGGCATTGTGGCGGGCACCTGTAGTCCCAGCTACTCGGGAGGCTGAGGCAAGAGAATCGCCTAAGCCCAGGAGTTGGAGGTTGCTGTGAGCTGTGACTCCACAGCACTCTACCGAGGGTGATAAAGTGAAGACTCTGTCTCTACGAAAAAAAAAAAAAAAAAAAAAGCAAGCAGCATTATAAGAAAGGCCAGGTTGCCACCACCACCCCCCTCCAAACTTCAGTCCATCCCCACCTCTAGCCTGTCCCTTCCAGCAGGACTTCTGCTCTCTCTCCTCCCAAACAAAAACAAGATATTTACAGAGTTTCAAAGTATCTCTCCGCTAGACGCCTGTAGCTCAGTGGCTAGGGTGCCAGTAACATACACTGAGGGTGGTGGGTTCGAGCCCAAACAACGACAACTACAACCAAAAAATAGCCGGACATTGTGGCGGACACCTGTAGTCCCAGCTACTTGGGAGGCTGCGGCAAGAGAATCGCTTAAGCCCAGGAGTTTGAGGTTGCTATGAGCTATGACATCATGGTACTCTACCGAGGGCGACATAGTGAGACTCTATCTCAAAAAGAAAAAAAAGGCAGCGCCTGTGGCTCAATGAGTAGGGATCCGGCCCCATATCCCGAGGGTGGCGGGTTCAAACCCGGCCCCAGCCAAACTGCAACAAAAAAATAGCCGGGCGTTGTGACCGGCGCCTGTAGTCCCAGCTATTCGGGAGGCTGAGGCAAGAGAATCGCCTAATCCCAAGAACTGGAGGTTGCTGTGAGCTGTGACGCCATGGCACTCTACCCAGGGTGACAAAGTGAGACTCTGTCCCTAAAAAAAACAAAACAAGAAAGAAAGAACGACAAAATATCTCTCCACAAATTACTTATTAGTTACAAAGGAAAAAATTTACAACTTTACAGAGACGCAACCTGGCTAATTCCAGCCTAACCAAGTGATGGAAGTGGACATCCAGAGCGGGTTCTCACGGAAGGTTCTGGAAGGGAATTTGGGAGAAAGTATAGGAAAAGGGTTTCGTGCCGAGGCTCTGGATGAAGAGAGAATGGGACATCTTGGGAGGTGAGAAGTATATGGTGACAGCACAGGGTCGAAAAGAAGGGATGTTTCTGGGAGGGAGGGAGGTTTACAAGTGAGTCATTGGAGAGGAATTTGATGTGAACAATTTGGTCCAGAACAGGGTCAGTATGGGAGGTGCTGGGGTGGGTGGCTTGGGGTAGCAGTAGCCAGGACAGTTCAGGAAGGGTCCAGGGATTCGGGGCTCCAGGGCAGCTGTTAGCAGGTGGCAGAGGCTCTGTGATGAGCGGTTCCCCCGGCCCTAGGACCCGATTCTGACTGCGGGGCAGGGCGGGGCGGTGCGAGGCCGAGGGCGGGGCGGGGGCGGGGCCGCCCGGCGGGTCCCCCCGCGCTGCAGGGGGCGCTGTGAGCCTGGGCGGCCACAGGCCAGGCGGCGGCCGCTCCTAGTGGCTGCGGCCCCTTTTCCGGGTTTCCTCCGCCTCCTCCTCCTCCTCCTCCTCCTTTGCTGCCGCCGCCGCCGCTGCCCCTTCCCGGCCGGTGGCTGCCGCTGCCGGTGCTGTCGCCGCCGCCACCTGGGGGCCGCGAGCCGAGCGGAGATCGCTGCGGAGCGCGAGCGCCGCCCGCCCCGCCGGCCGCACCAGGGCCGGGCCGGCTTGGCCGGCGCCCCCCACGCCCCCAGCCCGCTCGCCCCCGCGGGCCCGGCCTGGCGCGGCCGCCAGCCGCCGCGCTCCTCCTCCTCCTCAAGCGCCCCGCGGTCCGCCGCTTCCTCAGCTCGCCGCCCCGCGCCCCCTGCCGCGCCGCCGCCGCCACCCTCCGCGCCCCGCGCCGCCCCCCGGTCCCGCCCGCCATGCCCGGCCCGGCCGCGGGCAGCAGGGCCCGGGTCTACGCCGAGGTGAACAGCCTGAGGAGCCGCGAGTACTGGGACTATGAGTCTCACGCCCCGAGCTGGGGGTAAAGCTGCCGCCGCCCCCCGCTGGGCCCGCTAACCCCCTCCTCTGCTAGGCCGCCCCCTTCAAACCGCGTTCGGCCCGAGTGATCTGTCTGCCCGCTCGCCCCTCGGGGGCCGGCACTTCCGAGGGTCTGCGATGGGAGGCAGAGGCCCCCATCTCGCACATGTCCTGGTCTTCCTTTCCTCACCCACACCCCGTGTTGTCCCTTTCTCCCCGCTTTGCGCACCCCTTCCCATACCCAAGGAATGCTTTCATAGTGGCGGAACAAGTGTAGGGTCCAGGGATCAGGGCCTGGTGGAAGTGAGGGAGAGTAGCTCTTCCACCTTAACACTTTGGGGGTTGTATTGAGGTGGGAAGTCAACAGCTGTCTTCTTGAGCTATTAAAATTCTTTGCCGTCTTCGTTTTCTGAAATGAAGCTAGGTGGGAGTCCAGATTCTCAAAGTGAGCACTCTCTGCCTTGGGGCTGTGAAGTAGGTGTTGTGAAGCCATGGGCAGAGGGGGCATCCTCTGGGCCTCCAGGATAGATGCTTTGCTGTCCCCTCTAGTTTGGCGTTTTCCTGCCCTATCTCCCCAGGTTATGAGCAACCAATTAGGTTAGGAGCTCTGCAGAGTGAAGGGAGCCAAGTTTATGTTGTAGCTTTCATTTAGGGAATGAGTTGTGGCTGATGTATAGACACTTCCAAGTGTTTGATTAATGGAAGTGGCTGAATGGACTGTACAATGGGCATAGGCTTGGTTAATCCCCAATCCTAGCATTTATGTATGTTTTTTGCCTTTCACAGTAATCAAGATGATTACCAACTCGTTCGAAAACTTGGTCGGGGAAAGTACAGTGAAGTATTTGAGGCCATTAACATCACCAACAATGAGAGAGTGGTTGTAAAAATTCTCAAGGTGAGTGTCCTGAGTGGCATGTAACATCTTCCTCGCCCCCTCCCTCCGCAGGTCTGAAGGCTATAAACTATCCCAACCACCGTCTAGAAAGAGCAGTGCAAGCTCGAATTTTATGTATCTCCTGTCCAATGTCCCTCTGTTGCTTCTCCCATCCCGTTTCTTGTATCTTTCAAGAAAAATATACAGACTGGTCTCAAATCTAAGCATGATAATTCAGGAACATCCTTGTTCTAAAATGTAATTTATGGACACCCAAAGCAAAAATTCTGCAAGGGTTCCATTTGCTACAAAATAAATAGATATTCAAAAGAAAGAAAAGCCTTTTGATGGAGATTCCATTAATCAAGGGCTCCTTGAGTGCTGTTTGTTACTCCTGGTGCTCTGTGTTATTCCAGAAAGAAAGCTGGGAAAAGTTGGAGTGGCTTCAGAGATGAGTTTAAAGCCCAAGTGGAGGGAAACTCCTCAGGGATAATTACTTGTTCTCATTTGACTGTAAATTTCAGGTGGGGTGAATGTAGTGAGCCATTAGTACTGGGAAGCCAGGTTGGGGAGCCAGTGAGCTGTTGTTGCTTTATCAGCTAGTAAAAGTGAAATTTAGAATAGTAGAAGGGCACACTTAACGATCACTAAAATAATAATTGGAACATGACTTTGTGTCTGGTTTAGTGGTCTCAGCTTGATAATGATGCCTTTTGTTATCTCTTGAAGACATGATTTTAATGATCATGAAAAAGTGTCTAAATTTTCCTTCAGGTAACTGACTGTGTAGCTATAATGTTTTATAAGTACTAAAAAGTAATTCTTACAGCCTCTGATGGGCTCATTATTGCCAGATCATTTAACATGTATACATGTCATTTAAGTGAAAGATTGAGGAGAGAGTGATAACAAGCACCTTTATGTATACATGATTTCCAGTGTGGCCATTTTGCAGAGGTTCTGTGGGATTGAAAAGCTGGTTTTTGTGTGGTAAGGGCAGCTGTGTAGGTAATCCCTGTTTAACATGAGGGGTCAGGCTTATGCTTTCTGATGATAACCCTTCGGAAAAATAATCAGCTCCATCACTTAGTACCATCCTAGCCAAGTGATGAAAGAACAGAGTAAAGAGAAATAGGTAGAGTCATTTGTGCTGTCGAACACTGGGGATGAGAAGTAGGGAACTGGTGTTGCAGGTAAGGAGTCCGACTCGCTCTTCCCTAAATGTCAGTTGCACCTATGAAATCACAAAGTCTTTATTTGGGTTTCTTTTTTTGCAATTTTTGGCTGGGGCCAGGTTTTGAACCCGCCACCTCCGGCATATGAGGCCGGCGCCCTACTCCTTTGAGCCATAGGCACCGCCCCACAAAGTCTTTAAAAAAAGGCATAATTGTTTAAAGAAATGTTCCCTTCAGAGAAGTTGCCTGGGGAAACTAAATTTTCTTTATGTACATAAAAGAACATGTTTTTTAAATATAAGGTGCTTGACATCTTCCTAAGAAGTAAACAGGGCACAAACAGAAATTTGGAATACCCAAGTTCTATTGCTATACATTCGGAAGAATGAATTCCTGACTCTAAAGCAGTTCCAGAAAAATACCTAAAACTTTTGTGCAGTGGCAGAATTTTAGAATAAATGTGCAATTTCCTGTGTTATCTTTTTAGAAGGAACAGCATTCACGTATTTATATAAATACCATTGTGTTCATGTAAGAAAGCATCACATTGTTCTTTAGTCATCCTTGTAAAGAAATTCATAGGATCAGTTGCTGAATAGTTTTTCCCTTGCTTTAAAGATTCTCAGGATATGTTAGGAACCCAGTAAGGAAGCTGTTGTAGATTATTTTTACAAATAGACCTTGGCTGGAAGAAACTTATCTAAGATCATTATGTTAAAATGACCCTTAGTTAGAACTCCTGTTTCCTATCTTACTGCTCATTTTAGCATTGGATTGTAGGAACTTAAAATTGAGCACAGAAGTTCTAGTGTTCTGGAATAATAAGTGAGGGCTTCTTTGATACTCTAGTTAGTGAAATGTTTCTGGGTTCTTTTCAACATGGTTTCTTTTCACGGTGCAGCCTGAACCACCTTGTTTCTACTAATGAAAACTATATTCACTTCTTTATATTTTTCGAAGCCCTGTGGCATTTCTGTCCAGATTTTGTTATCTCAAGCATGGGGTAAGAAACCACAATAGTATTGTTGCGGTTTTGTTGTTAAAGTGAATTAAAAGTATTTTTTTATTTTATTTTATTTTTTAAAGACAGAGTGTCACTTTGTTGCCCTTTGTAGAGAGCCTTGGCGTCACAGCTCACAGCAACCTCCAACTCCTGGGCTTCTCTTGCCTCAGCCTCCCGAGTGCTGGGACTATAGGCACCTGCCACAGTGCCCGGCTATTTTCTGTTTTGCAGTTCAGCTGGGGCTAGGTTTGAACCCACCACCTTCGGTATATGGGGCTGGCCCTACTCGATGAGCCACAGGCACCACCTAAAAGTATTCTTTTTTAAAAAGAACAGGGTCTTTATCCAAAGTTGTGCTTCTTTATTCAGGTAAGTTGAAATTATGACTAATATCTGCTTTTGTGGCATTTGGTCATAGTAAATTAGGTCCTTAATAGCTTACAAGTTGGCTTGGCGCCTGTGGCTCAACGGGCTAAGGCACCAGCCACGTACACCTGAGCTGGCGGGTTCGAATCCAGCCCGGGCCCACCAAACAACAATGACGGCTGCAACCAAAAAATGGCTGGACGTTGTGGCGGGCACCTATAGTCCCAGCTACTTGGGAGGCGGAGGCAAGAGACTTGCTTGAGTCCAGGAATTGGAAGTTGCTGTGAGCTGTGATGCCACAGCACTCTATCCAGGGTGACAGCTTGAGTCTCTGTCTCAAAAAAAAAAAATAGCTTACAAGCTGCTCATAATTTGGAGGAATCTAGTAAACTTTTCATATAAGCTTACTGTATTTCAGCTGCAGAATTGCAATTGAATTAATGTACCTGTGTATTGCGCACGTGGGAATCTAGATAAAGGGTACATTCCTTGAGGGCCGGCTGTCTTCCTTTTTTAGTCAATTACATTTCTTATCAGTTAGTTCCAACACATGAGAATGATTGGATGATGAGTGACCATGGAAGAATTTCACATCGTTTAATTTGCATCAGATTTCCAAGTATCTTATTTGTCATAATAAATTCGGTTATTACGAGGGTTTAGGAATTTAGAAAATGGTGAGTAAAATTTTACTGTCCATCCTTAAATGAAATTCTGGGCTATAACCTTAAAACTGTCCAATCAATAGAGAGGGTATATCTTTTTTGACAAACTGTTTTGAGGAGAAAAGAGAAAAAGAGGGAAAGGAGATGGTAAGGGTTTATATATATAACAAGGCAGAAACTCGCTATAGTGCCGTAAGTGTCATCTTTTGATTCTGAAAAATCAATTCTTCAGTTCCTTTGTAGTACCTCTTAGAAAGGTGTACACAGAAATAAAAGCATTTGGCCATTTTTGGCAATTTTTGTCATTTTGTGGACACTGTGTATGTGGATTTCCCTACTTCTTGGGGTCCTTGAGATTTTTCAATTTAAACTGCTATTTCCTGAATAGAGGTCAAGAGTAACATTGTTTTTTTTAATTGCCTAAGGATTGTGCAAGAAGCAATACTTTTTTTTTTTTTTGAGACAGAGTCTCACTGTGTTGCCCTGGGTAGAGTGCTGTGGCATCACAGCTCACAACAACCTCAAACCCCTTGCCTTAAAAGTCCCAAGTAGTTGAGACTACATGTGCCCATCACAATTCCCAGCCATTTTTTGGTTGTAGTTATCGTTGTTTGGCAGGCCCTGGCTGGATTCGAACCCGCCAGCTTTGTGTACATGGCTGGCACCCTAGCCACTGAGCTACAGACGCCGAGCCAAGCAATACTATTTTTAAAAAACAAATGTACAGCATTTTGAACCATTCCTACAATGAGTTGGAAATTCCCATATAAGGCTTCCTGATAATAGTCTCCTTTTGTAAGTGCTTGACAGTCCATTTTTCCCTAAGAAATTAATTCTTAAGCTTAAAAGAAAGAATAGTAGTGTTAGTTCGTCTTTCAAGTATGTTTAGCATATTTATTTATATATATTTTTAAAATGTTGTGTTGTAGACTCAACGGCGCCTGTGGCTCAGTGGGCTAAGGTGCCAGCCACGTACACCTGAGCTGGCAGGTTCAAATCCAGCTCGGGCCCGCCAAACAACGACGGCTGCAACCAAAAAAAAAATGGCTGGGCGTTGTGGCGGGTGCCTGCAGTCCCAGCTACTTGGGAGGCAGAGGCAAGAGACTTGCTTGAGCCCAGGAATTGGAGGTTGCTGTGAGCTGTGATGCCACGGCACTCTATCCAGGGTGAAGGCTTGAGGCTCTGTCTCAAAAAAAAATAAATAAATACAGTGTTGTGTTGTAGTAGATAGTGTCAAAAGAAGGATGAGCATTGATGCCAGATCCTTGTTAGTAACTTCACAGTGAGCTGGTGATTTTTATATCAAAGGGTGTTTTATCCTTCATTTCTCCTTTCTCCGGTGGTAGGTTTTTTACCCTCTACTTAGGCATATGTATGAAAACATCTTGAAGCAACCCATTAGTGGTTTATATCTTAAGTGTTTGTGAATTCTAGTTTTTACAAATGTCTCATGGAATAAAAGCAGTTAAAATATTATTATTAACATTAAAAGTAATATAAATGTTAAAAAAAATCACATGTGAACTAGGCTGTTTCTATTATGTGGTTGTGATGTCACTGATTAAGAGCGTAGTCCCACAGAACATGGGAGTTTACAAACTGTTGGAAACTAAACACTTTCTGTGTATGAGCCACGACATTGGCTCAGGGTCACATGGTTAGGGCTGGAAACACCGGGGTTAGGGCCTGTTATACCTGCTATGGAGTCTTGGTGGATATGAGGAACACTATTAGACATTGGCTGGATATTTGACTTCTTGATGTACTGAACTGTCTGGGAAGGATTGAGGAGGAACTCACTAGAAATCAGATGAAATTAGTTTGTTTCTAATGAGTTTGGAGTTACTCTTCTCAAAGGAAGTATTTGACTTTGGTGAGTTGCTAGTTAGAAGTATGGAATCAAGAAAACCCAAGGCGGCGCCGGTGGCTCATCGAGTAGGGTGCCGACCTCATATACCGAAGGTGGCAGATTCAAACGCGGCCTCTGCTGAACTGCAAAACAGAAAAATAGCCGGGCGTTATGGCGGTCGCCTGTAGTCCCAGCTACTCAGGAGGCTGAGGCAAGAGAATCGCCTAAGCCCAGGAGTTGGAGGTTGCTATGAGCTGTGTGACACCACAGCACTCTACCGAGAGCAATAAAGTGAGACTCTGTCTCTACAAAAAAAAAAAAAAAAAAAGAAAGAAAGAAAGAAAACCCAGAGAACAATAGGGACCCCGGCAGGGGTTCTCAATGGTTTGTAATCACAGTATAACATGTTTCATGCATAAGTGAGATACTGTTTATTCTTGGTTTGAAGCAGTGCTTTCATGCTTTTTTTTTTTAACCCATATAGTTTCTCCAAGTCCTGTCATGATCACTTGCCAGATTTTTGCCTAACAGTTATATCCCTATAACATAGAATTTATTCAAAAGTGAACCGCGAGTGAAAAGAATATTTTGGTGTAGAGTACCCATTTTCATAGGTACAGCAGGGCTCCAAGTAGTGTCTAGAGCCTAATTTCCGTATCAGCTACTTGATACTTAGGATGATACAGTGTAAGAAGTGCTCTAAATGGACTTAGAAGTCTTGGGTTCCATAACTAGCTCCTTCATTTATACCACTTGGCTCTGTTTTCTCATTGGTAAAATAGGCATCTTATTTAGCCCACAAAATTGTTGGGAGAATCAGAAGAAAAGTAGATGACGGTGTTTTAGTAATCTACAAAACTCTTCTTTCCTGGAAGAGTATGACCCAGGAGGTAGACTGCTGGATTCAGATGTTAATTTCAACATTTAGAAACTCTGTGACATTAACCAAATGTATTTAAACTCTCTGTACCAGCTAGGCGCCTGTGGTTCAAGCGGCTAAGGCGCCAGCCACGTACACTGAGCTGGCGGGTTCAAATCCAGCCTGGGCCCGCCAAACAACAATGACAGCTGCAAACCAAAAAATGGCCGAGTGTTGTGGCGGGCACCTGTAGTCCCAGCTTCTTGGGAGGTGGAGGCAGGAGACTCACTTGAGCCCAGGAGTTGGAGGTTGCTGTGAGCTGTGATGCTACCGCATTCTACCCAGGGTGACAGCTTGAGGCTCTGTCTCAAAAAAATAAACAAATAAATAAACTCTCTGTGCCTCAGAGTCCTCAAGAAAAACTTTGTTAATAATACTCATGTGAGAGAATTAGAGGCAGAACTAGGAGTAGAAAGGTTGTGGGTGGTGCCTGTAGCTCAGTGGGTAGGGCGCCGGCCCCATATACAAAGGGTGGTGGGTTCAAACCCAGCCCAGTGGAACTGCAACAACAACAAAAAAAAGAAAGGTTGTAACATCCTCTTGATGAAATTCAAAAGACCTGCTCTGTGTCTTATCCCTTTCGCCCCTAGTTTTGTATTATGTTAAAATACATATGAAAGGTATAAAATTTACCATCGTAACCAGTTTTAAGTGCATGGTTTAGTGGTATTTAAATGTATTCATGATGTTATGCAACCATCACCACCACCACCCCCATAATTCTTTTTGATCTTGTAAAACTGAAACTCTGTAATCATTAAATAGTAAATTCTGTTTCTCCCTCCCCTCATCCCCTGGCAGCCACCATTCTGCTGCCTGTCTCTATGAATGTGAATATTCTAGGGATCTCATGTAAGTGGAATCATACAGTGTTTATCCTTTTGTGACTGACTTATTTCACATAGCTTAATGTCCTCAAGGGTCATCCCTGTTGCAGCATGCGTCAGAATTTCCTTCCTTTTTAAGACCAAATTAATTTTCCATTGTATTATGTACCACATTTTGTTTATCCACTCATCTGTCAGTGGACATTTGGGTTGCTTTCGTGTTTCAGCTGTTGTGAATAATGCTTTGAATAAAGGTATACAAATACCTCTACAAGACCCTGTTTCTTTTGGTTGTATACTCAGAAGTGGAATTGCTAGATTATAACCTAATTCTATTTTTAAGTTTTTGAGGACCTTCCTACAGTGGCAATGCCATCTTACATTCCCATCAACAAAGTACAAAGGTTCTTATTTCTCCACATCTTTGTCAGCACTTGTTATTTTCTGTTGTCTTGATAGTAGCCATCCTAATGTATGCAAAGTGGCATATAACTGTCATTTTGATTTTATGCCTAGCTTTTTAAAATCCTGAGAAGAAATAATTACCCTCAAGGAGTTAATAATGTAATTGGGATGTGAGACTTGAAAGATCAGAGGAAAACTTGCCATAAAGATATAGCATTGCTCAGGTAATATTTATATTTAGGTTAGGTGCAATGAGTTTTGGAGATACTAACAAGGTAATATATGTCATCATTCAGGCAGGACTTTCTTTCTTACTCCATCCTTCTGCATTCCTGGCAACCATTGTGATGAAATGAGTATCTTAGTGGTGCTGTCATTGGTTTGGCAGAATAAAAGTAACTTCACATTTGAAAGTTGTGAACTGTATGCCTGCCTGTCTTTCATTCATTCATTCAGTTGTGGTTGGAAAAAATTTAAGTGGGTCTTTGCCTGTTAATAGTTTCTGGAGTTTGTTAAGGTCATAATTCTTACACCTTTGGTAGATATAAGTTTGTAAGTTCAATCACAGTTAATGTAAGTAGTTGAAATCATTCTCAAGTCTGGCTTTTTTTTTTTTAAAGCAGCTCTGAGTAAATAAATAGGACAGATTACTGATTAATTTTGTCACTAAATTTGTCTTTTAAAATTTTTAAATGTGAATAAATGGGAAAGTGATCAGCACCTTTCTCTTGAATTAGTTTGAACAAGGTTTTCCTGAATAGCTAGAACTGATCACCACATAAGCAACAACTTTCTGAAAAGATATTTTTTCTTTTTTTCATTTTCAGAGCTCATATATAGAAAATTTTAAATGGGGACTTTCCCCCTTAAGTATTCTCTTTGGTATGTGCCAAAATTTATTTATTACTTGAAACTGTTTTGCGGGGTGGTTTGGAGAACGGCTAAATTGATTCACTTTGAATCTTCTAAATATCATGTTCCATTCAAATATTCTCTGAATTAGAACAAGTAAACCCACGTGGAAGACCTTTTTCTGATAAAAGAGGTGAACTTAAGAGATTGTCATGGAAATGTGTGTATTTTCTTCTTTTTGTGTAACTGGTAGTTTTTCTTAGGATGCCAACAGTCTTCCTTTAGGGATCCTAACTTTTTCGCTTTGATTCCGCTTGTAGAATTAAAACAATCACTTTCACTTCCTTGTAGCTCCTTGGTGGTTTAGTTTCTGGAGCATCTCAGATTTGGAGGAATAAACTGAGGCTGAAGGGAGCTACCTATAACCTGATTCTTGATGCTTTGAGGGGAGTGTTCTGGACTGTAGATCACCTTCCTCTTTTATAGTCTGTGGGCTCTTATGAGGACGCTAGCTGCTCTGGGACTCCATCGTGCCACTTCAGAATTGCCCTACTCTTCCCAGTCTCTAGTTTGGAAAGTGTTAGACAGGTGAGGAGTAGCAAAATATGCTTCAGGTGCTCCATAGGACGTCTCTAAACATACTAAAAGGTAGCTTGATCTTAACTGGGTTGTCCAGGAACAATCTGCCGGTCTGGCCTGTTGCTAAATAACAGGAGAGCAACTCAAGACTATATGGGGCAGCACCACAGAAGTGATTTATTTAATGGATTACTGCTGTAAGGTGTTAGGAGCACTGTTAGAAGAAGTTTTGGGGTGTATATGGGCTTCTGGCTGCAGAGTTTTTTTCTCTTATTATTCCCACAGTTATGTAGCTGCGTTCCAGTAGTGGATGGCAGCTCTAGAATTTTCTTATATCAAAAGGCATTGACTATACAGGTAGCATTGGCTGAATTTATAAGATATCCAGCTTTTATTTTTCTTTTAACTTCTTGACAATTTCAGACTTACAGAAAAGTTGTAAGAATTCACATAGATTTTCACTCAGACTTCTCAAATTTTAACATTTGTTTTATCCTTCTGTCTCTGTCACATATGTATATATTCATACATAGTAGAACTCCATAGTTGACCACCCACCTCCTTAAGTTGACCTCATTTTCATAGACCAGACACCTGGTATATGTACGTATCAGTACAGTAGGCCTAGTTTCTTTTTTTTTTTTTTTTTTTTTTGGTAGAGACAGAGTCTCACTTTATTGCCCTCAGTAGAGTGCTGTGGCATCACACTGCTCACAGCAACCTCCAACTCCTGGGCTTAGGGGATTCTCTTGCCTCAGCCTCCCGAGTAGCTTGGACTATAGGCACCTGCCACAATGCCCGGCTGTTTTTTGTTTTGCAGTTCAGCCAGGGCTGGGTTTGAACCCGCCACCCTTGGTATATGGGGCCGGTGCCCTACTCGCTGAGCCATAGGCGTTGCCCAGTAGACCTAGTGTCTTACGTTGACCAATTTGTTACAGTCCCTTGGGTGGTCAACTTACAGAGGTTCTACTGTGTGCACATGTTTGTGTGTTTACATGAATATGTACATATATACATCTATGTAATTTTATGTATTTTTCTGAAGTGCTTGCAAATAAATTACAGTTATCGCTAAAGACTTTAGTGTGTATTTCCTACAATTTCTTATATAATTATATGGTGCCATGTTCAAATATTAGAAATTAACATTGATACAGTGCTATTAGCTGATCTATAGACCTCATTCACATTTGCCGAATTTCCTTACAGTTTTTTTAAAAAGAGTCTTGTTCTGTCACCTAGGCTGGTGCACTGGCATTATAGTTTACTGTACCTCAAATTCCTGGGCTCAAGTGATCTTCCTGCCTCAGCCTCCTGAATAGCTGGCACTACAGGCACATACTACCACACCTGGCTAATTTTTAAATTTTTTGTAGAGGTCGAATCTTGCTATATTGCCCAGGCTGACCTCAAAAATTATCCTTATGTTGTTCTTTAGAGAAAAAAAAAAAAAAATTCAGAGCAGGTGTTACATTCAGTTGTCACATTTTTGTAATCTGGAACAGTTGCTCAGTTTGTTTTGTGACAACATTTTTTAAGCTTATAAGCTATTTTGTTGTATGTCCTTCTCTGGCTATTTTTTTGATTGAGTTGTACGGTGTTTCATTTTCCCAAAATTTTGAGCTCCCTAATGATGAGAAAGGGACTAAGGAGTAAAGTTTCTAAGTGGTGATAGGGAAGTGGCACCCACTTCTGCTCGGCTGGAACCCTGGCAGAATGGGGAGTTCAGCAAGACTCCAGTCTCCCAAGGGTTATAGATGATGCAGGTGCTCTGCGTTTTGTAGGCTGCTTCCTCTCTGTTTTATTATGTGTTCAAAGCTGTAGCTTAGTGACCAACCAAAGATAAAGGTTTCTCTGGCATATGTGTGTGTTACATTTTCCCCCTCTTACCACCACCACACACAGGCTTATTAAATCTTGTCTTACTATTTCACAGCTAACCTGATGGCCTCTCTTTGCCTGTGCTGTTATAACAGTGTCTCAATAATGGAATACTCCTTTTCCTTAGTACATTTCTCCCATTAGCCACAGTTGGGAAGCTAAAGCACAGTGACTAAGTGTGGCATTCAAAATCAGACCACCTAGCCTTGCTTCTGCCCCCACTGTGCCTAGCTGTGTGACCTTGGGCAAATAGCTCAACTTTGCTAAGTCTGTTACATAGAGGTTTTGTGAGGATTAAATATAGGTTATTATTAAATAACAAATTATTGAAACTTTGAAAATAGCAAAGCTAACATTATTGGGTTACTTATTGGCCATCATCATTCTAAGTGCCTTATAGAGCATGCTTGATTGTAATAGACTTTTTTTTTTTTGAGACAGAGTCTCACTTTCTTACCCCCTGTAGAATGCCAGTGTCTTAGCTCACAGCAATCTCAAACTCTTGGGCTCAAGTGATCCTCTTGCTTTAGCCTCCTCAGTAGCTGAGACTATAGGTGTCTGCCACAATGGCCAGCTATTTTTTTGTTTTAGAGACAAGAGTCTAACTTTGTTGCCCTCAGTAGAGTGCTATGACGTCATAGCTCACAGCAACCTCCAGCTCTTGGGCTTAGGCGATTCTTTTGCCTCAGCCTCCTGAGTAACCGACTACAGGCGCCCGCCACAATGCCTGGCTATTTTTTTGTTGCTATTTGGCCAGGGCTGGATTTGAACCTGCCACCCTCAGTATATGGGGCTGGCGCCCTACTCAGTGAGCCCCACAGGCACCGCCTACGGCCAGCTGTTTTTTAGAGATGGGATCTCACTCTGAGCTCAAACTCGTGAGCTCAAGAAATTCACTTAACTTCAGCCTCCCAGAGTGCTGGGTTTACAGGCAAGAGCAACAATGCCCAGCCTCGACATAATGTTTTCAAAACTACTTTTATTATTCAAACTCTTTAGCCCATTTACAAGATAAAATGTACATACATAATATATTTCTGATAAGTCTAATTTTTCTTTCCAGCAGACCAAAGGTTAACAGAAATTTTCAATCACTACTGTATCAGAGATCACTTTTCTTGTTTGCTGATCCAACATCTCTTTCTTTGGGAGTGGGAGATGTTGGGAAATAGTATTGGCTCTGTACTGATTTCAGATTCTAGATATTAAGGAAATGGGAGTGGCGACAGGAAATGGAAGCCAGCAGCTGGGAAACAAGTTTGTAACTTGATGTCAGTGAATTGGTCTTTCACTGGTGGAAGACAAAATTGCATGTAACTCATTGGAAGAGCAGGTGTGTCACCATTTTGTTTCAGTTTTTCCATTTGTAAGTATTACAGCTGTTCAGAGCTATAACGTTTTCATTTGGCAGTTATGTAGTAAGGGGGCATTTTATTTTTAAAGTATGACATGGCTGTCCAAAATTTTTTTAAGTGCCCTAACTAACTACTTAAAAGATCTTGACATTTAAGCTGGATGAGTCTGTAAAATAGTTAATGTTAAAGGTTCTTATGGGCAAGCCAATTTAATCTCATAGTGTTTTTCCTTCTAATTTAGGCTTGCTTTTTAACACAATACATTGTACAGGATAGCATAGTATTTTTATTGGCTAACAGTGTTTTAAAATTTTATTTATCTTATTAACTTCAAAAGGAATCTCACTTCTGATTACTCTTGTGTATTTAAGCCAGTGAAGAAAAAGAAGATAAAACGAGAGGTTAAGATTCTGGAGAATCTTCGTGGTGGAACAAATATCATTAAGCTGATTGACACTGTAAAGGACCCTGTGGTAGGTGCCTCATGGTTGTGGGGGAGTACTAGCAGTCTGGGGTAGGGATATGGGAGGGTCGTTTAACACACAGAACCTCAAATAATGGTATGTAGTGGGGTGTTTGTCTTTACTTCTGAATGGTTGTGAAAACTAGAAAAAGATCACAGCGGCCCAATGATAGTATAGCCACCACCACTTTTTTGGAACCTAATAGTATACCAAGAAGCATCCCTGTCCTAGGTTTATTACCTCCTTACTTTGATTCAGCCCACAAATGTTTGCTGGGAATCACCTTTAAGCCTCTTCTTTCCCCTCAATTTTGAAAGCTTGTTGCTGGTAATTTGTATTATTTTATCTCACTTAAGTAAGTGTGGCATTTGAAACTCTGAATCTGCACAGGGTATGTGGGATATCTCCATGTAGAGCGGAGCTGGTCACAGCCCTTCCAGGCTGTGGACGGTTGAGGAAGAAATCTTACTGCTGCTCATACTAGTCTTTAATTCAGCATCTGCCATTAGGACTCATATTGTATGTGTATATGCAACTAAAATATTTTTGTTAATGCTTAATTTTTTGCCATTTTAGATGTGCTATTTAATTTGATCTCTCCCTGGAGAGTAACTTAAGTGCTTTTGACTAAGGTTAAAGACTCACTCCCTCCCCCCACTGCTATACCACTTCTATCCCATTTCTGTTCTCGGCCTGTTCTACCTCAAATATTTCCCTGTTCTCCTGTGATAGTTTTTTGTTTATTTAAGAAATAGGTCTTTGGCTGTAGTTCAGTGGTTAGGACGCCAGCCACATACACCGGTGCTGGCAGGTTAGAACCCGGCCTGGGCCTGCTAAACAGCAATGACAACTACAACGAAAAAACAGCCGGGCATTATGGCAGGTACTTGTAGTCCCAGCTACTTGGGAGGCTGAGGCAAGAGAATCGCTTAAGCCCAAGAGTTTGAGGTTGCTGTGAGCTGTGACACTACGGCACTCTACTGAGGGCAACATAGTAAGACTGTCTCAAAAAAAAAAGGAAAAGAAAAGAAATAGGTCTTTGCTTCTTTCTGCAAAGATGTTTCTAAAGACATCTTCATAATATAATAGCTAACATGCATTTTGGGTTTACTATGTGCCAGGCACTGTGTTTTGTCATTTAATTCTCACAACAGTCCCATGGGGTGGGTACGGTTATTGTCTGTGTTGTATGAGAATGAGAATAAGAAATCTGTGGAGGCTAAGTAATTTGCCCAAGATTACACAGTATTGTTTAACTGAAGAATAAGGAACGTTTTTCTTTTTCCATTTTCCTTCTGAAAAGACTGAGGAGGAGTAGTTGTATGCCAGAATGTATCTAATTGGCATTAAAAATATACCCCATCCTGATTAGCTCAGATTCTATAAGGATTGCCTCTGGACTGCCTAACATTTGGAAATGGCCTGCATTAAAAATGAGTCTTGTCCATATAAAAATAAGAATTTCAGAAGAATTTTTAAAATATGAGCTGGTAGGTAGTATAACAGGAGCATTATCACTTTGCTTTTGTTTTTTAAGTTAACAGAATTTAGTGATACCTGTCTTTTAAGCTGTTTGTATAATTTGTTACTTAAAGTGTGTGTTCATTTTACATGATATGTAAGACAAGTAAATTTAAGTTGATGAAAATCAAGGATCCCCTTACCCCTGACTTTTAGAGGATCAGGCTTACTCCTTGCCCATAGGGAGATCTGATGGCCTAGAACTTTGGGCTAGTTGAGAATCATTTGATTATGGCTGCTGTCGGGGCTGCTGCAGGAGTTGTCTCGGCATGAGTGCACTGTGGCCTGTTTCCTAGGTAACTTTCACCTGGTCCTTGAGTGAAAATGCCAATGGTAAAGATTTCCAAGATGATTTTTTTTTTTTTTTGCTTTCTATAACCCTTTAAGCCTCTGCTTTTCTCCTAATTTTGAAAGGTTATTACTGCCATTTCACATTATGAGCTTAAGTAAATACTACATTTGAAAATCTAGGTATATACAGGAAATATTGAACATTTTGTACTCACTGATTAAAGATTAGTTCTTTAGGGTGGTGCCTGTGGCTCAGTGGGTGGGGCACAGGCCGCATATACCAAGGGTGGCAGGTTCAAACCAGGCCCTGGCCAAACTGCAACAAAAAAATAGCCAGGTGTTATGGCGGGAGCCTGTAGTCCCAGCTACTCGGAAGGCTGAGGCAAGAGAATCGTTTAAGCCCAAGAGTTGGAGGTTGCTGTGAGCTGTGACATCACAGCACTCTACCGAGGGTGACAAAGTGAGACTGTGTCTCAAAAAAAAAAAAGATCTTTAAAAATATTTGATTATATGTGATTTTTTTGGAAATACTTCTGCTTTATAAGGTGAGACATTCTTTAAAGATCTCTAGCCAAGGCAGTAATTTTACAGTGTAGCATATTGATAATTTCATGGGTGGTTTTATTTTTCTTTTGGACCCTGAAAAGACCTGTAATAATTCTGTCAAGTGCCTCTGGCTTGCTAAACCAAGATGAAAGTGTGTTATTCCTTTTGTAGTTAGCAAACTGAAACACTGCAGAGTGTAAATCTTCACATAGCCAACCATTGATCAGCCATTGGTAGGTTATTTCAAGAATACATTCCTTTTTTTTAACACTTTATTACAAAAAAAGTTTCAGCCATTTATGAAAGTAAAGTGAATAATGAACCTCCCTGTACATGTTACCTAACTTTAGCAGTCAATCAGCCTGTGGCCAACCTTGTTGTCTGTACTCACATGCCCCACTATCCCCAGTTATTTTGAAGCAAATTCTAAGACATTGTAAATTTTCAAGAAGACAGTTTTGTAACAACCTATCCCTGAAAATTAAATCCCTTTTTCGTCTAAGTGGGATTTGAATAGTCCATGTGGCAGAAGCAAATTATATTGATTATTGTTTGGGTACTTAAAAAGCATTAATATTCTCTCTTACAGTCAAAGACACCAGCTTTGGTATTTGAATATATCAATAATACAGATTTTAAGGTGCGTATACTTTTTCTTTCTGGCATGGGGTTAATGGGGGGTGCGGAGGTGGTGATAACTACTGTTGACTTCAAGGGTGCAGAGATGTCATTGGTGAGAGTAGGACATCAGAGTGGACTTCCTACAGCACGAGTGCAGGATGCAGAAAGTGGTCACATTTCCTAATTTGGTGAAATTACTCATGATACTTCGTCTTGCGTACTCTGGGAGTAGCTGCTCAGCTGGGTCTAAGCTAATGCTTCATCTGTGATATAACACTCCTGTTTTGGGCAACACAGTTTTGGGTGGTTGTTCGATTTTCATAAGAAATCTTAACTTTGCTGACATGAATAAACTGATACAGGGCTCTTTGGAAAAGAGGCAATATATTGGATTCAAGCTATCAAATAGTGTGTGTGTGTTCGTGCACACTGTTCAAAGCAGATGATACAGAAAAACTAGTGAAGAGTCCTATCTTGGGTTTTTTACATTTTCTTACACTTACACTATATGTTATTTTAGACTTTGAAATTTATTCAGAAAGCATGGTTTTAAACTGGTTCTTTATTAATTTGTTTTTATAATTTTTCAGACATCAAAACCTTAACTCCTGATAAGGTTTTTTGGGATTAGGCACACTAGATATGGTAGAAACCCCTTTTTAAAGCATAACTGAAAACCAGTCTTAAAGAGGACTGTTAGTTAATTGTAGCTCCCCCTCAGTGAGTAGGAGACTCATGGTTTTGTTGTAATAGAAGCTAGAGACAAAACCAAATCAGAATTGAAAGATGTTAATGTCAGGAGTGATGCTTTTGGATGAAAGTAAAATCTTATTTTTACATTTGATTTTTCTTAATCACTCTAAAATGACTCTAAAACAAGATTAGTCAGTGAAAAATAAGCAAAAGAGGATACTTTGACTTACAAAATAATAAGTAATAAGTTTTAATGTTTTATAAACAATAAGTAACAGTGCAGCATTTCCTATATGTAACAGCTCTTGTTAATGTGACTCCTTACAGGTGAAATCAGTAGTGAACTCTAAAAAGTGGGAGGTAAATTTTTCATTCAGTAGTATAGTGGTGGTTAGCTGGTAGAGTACGGTGCTGACATACGTAGCTTGAACATATGTATTACTCAGATTTATGGTGTACAGGAGAGGCAGTATATGTGCATGTCTGAGAGAATTACATAGGCTTTAGTAAAAGCAAACATTTTCCTAATGCAAAAGTTTAAAAACTAGCCTTACTGGAACTTCTTAGTGCAATTCCCTGTTTTAAATGCCTATGCTTCCTTAATGAGTTTTTACCAATAGTGTAGACAGACAAGAAAAATTTCACTTTAGCATTTTGGGTTTCTTAAAGCGATGTTTGCTCTTGTTGATTTGAAAACATGGTGAAGATCAGCAGGGATTCTAATTCCTTAGAGAAATCTTCCCTGGGGTTTTAACCTTCAAAAGGAATAGTAATATATGTTATTTTAAACTTTGAAGTCTAAAAGGTTCTCTAGTACCTTTCTGTAAAGCGATCGTGGGAAGTAAATGTAGTTTTTTTGTTTGTTTGTTTAATTGTTGGGGATTCATAGAGGGTACAAGAAACCAGGTTACATTGATTGCATTTGTTAGGTAAAGTCCCTCTTACAATGTGTTTTGCCCCCAAAAGGTGTGGCACACACAAAGACCCCACCCCACTTGCTTCTTCCCTCTCTCTGCTCTTCCTTTCCCCATCTCTCCCCGGTTTTCTTTTTTTGCAGTTTTTGGCCAGTGTCGGGTTTGAACCCACCACCTCTGGCACATGGGGCCAGCGCCCTGTTCCTTTGAGCCACAGGTGCCTTCCGGAAGTTGTTTTTTTTGACGCTTGCCTATCTGAAAACATCTTTATTCTGTCTTCCCAATTTATTTGCCTGGGGTATAGAATTCTAGGTTTAATTCATAATTTCCTCAGTTTTGAAGAGATTGTTCCAATATTAACAACAAAGCCATTCTGGTGATGGTTTTTGTTTTGTTTTTTCTTCTGCAAGCTTTTGGGATTTTCTCTTCATTCCCAGTCTTCTGAAATTTCACAATGATTTGCCTTCATACGGGTGCCTTTCATCGTTTGTTCTGCATACTTGCTGGGCTTTTTCCCTTAGTCTTGGAAATGTATTTTTAATGTTCTTTGATTTTTCCTCCCCTTTCTTCTTTGTTCCCACTTTCTAGAACTCATTCAGATGTTAGACTTCACATCTTAAAGCTCCATTTTGGTCTCAGAACTTTTAAAAATAGTGTCCTGTTCTTTTATGTTTTATGTAAGACCTTCTATTTCTTCACTGAGAATACTTGCCTGTTCGTACCTTTTCTCTGTTTTTCTTTCAGATTCCTTTGTGTGTGTGTTTTTGTTACTTGTCTCTGTTTTAGTTGTCCGAAGTATTATGGTCCTTGCCTGTCTGCTTGTATTTTATTATTATTTATTTTTTTTTTTTGCAGTTTGGCTGAGGCCAGGTTTGAACCCGCCACCTTTGGTATATGGGGCCAGCACCCTACTCGCTGAGCCACAGGCGCCGCCCTCTGCTTGTATTTTAGAGTAACGCTCTGCGGAGCTGTCAGCTCCTATCGAGGATGCAAGCTTGGCTGCTGGCATCTCAGGAACCACAAGTTGAGAACTTTGGGAAGTCTTGTGTAGACTTCACTTGATTCTCTTGTGTTCAGTGGTATTTTAAACCTGTTTTTCTGTTTTCAGCACATTCTTTTTACTCTGTTTCAGTGATATCTGCGACCCTTTCTGTAGTTCAGTTTGAAGCTATTTGTTTCTGGACCCCCTTCACTGTTAGCAGAATTTTTAGCTTTTTTGATCTACAATTCAGCTAGACATACTTTTCTAGATTCAAAATGTTGTCTCTCCCATTCTTTCAGTCCTTAAAAGTTAATAACCTTCCTACCCCTTGCTTCTCTTACTCTTTGTTATTTTAGAGGGGCTTCAGGTAGAAGCAGGGGTGTGTGATCTGCCATGTGTAACTGAAGGTCCCCTTTGAATGTTTAAGCAGTGACATTTTCATCAGCTTCAAAGATTATTAAATATCAGGTAGCAGATGTGTATTTAGGAAGAGCAAATCATAGCAGAGAAATTTTCTTTTCCAGATAGTATGGTAGGCCATAAAAAGGGAGATAGTTGGTTTAATGTCCTGTTGTCCTTCAAGCTTTTTATTTTGTTCTGTGTCCATCTTGTTAGGAAAGCTTGTTTTAATTTTTTCTCTTTTCTCTTTATTTTAGTGTAAAGAGTTAGTAACTGGTTTTAAGGTATCGCACAGAGAGCAGTTGTCCCTAGCTCAGTATCAGAGTGAGTCAACAATGATGCAGCCTGCAGCCCATTCTTTTCAGTATTTTTTATTGGTGCAGTTGCTAATTTTGATCTATAATTTCCTTTATTGCAGAGTCCTCCTCTGAATTTGGTATCATAATAAATAAATTGGGTAGCTCTTCCTCTTCCTATTCTCTAAAAGTTTATGTAAGCTAGGTGTTACCTGAGGAGCTGTCTTTTAGGGGTAGGAGGAAAACTTCGGATTGTATTTTCCTTTTCAAAACATTCCATAGATAAAGGTTTATCCAGGTTTTCTATCTCTTCTTGAGTCTTCATGGATAATATGGTTTCAGAAGTTACTCACTTTCCATTTTATAACATTTGAAACATTTTTTTACATTTTGAATTCTGTTAGGACTTTAAAACTATTATTTTTGTGCTTATGCATTCCTTTATATTTTAAACATTATTTTTGCCTTTACTCTTTGTATTTATTTATTTATTTATTTATTTGAGACAGAGTCACACTATGTTACCCTTGGTAGAGTGCTTTGGTGTCATAGCTCGCAGCAACCTCAATCTCTTGGACTTAAGTGAATTTTTTGCCTCAGCTTCCCAAGTAGCTGGGCCTACAGGCGCCCACCACAATGCCTATTTTTGTTGTCGTTGTCATTGTTATTTAGCAGGCCCAGGTCGGGTTTGAACCCACCAGCCCTGGTACATGTGGCTGGCGCCTTAACCACTTAGCTATAGGCACTGAGCCTCTTTCTTTTTATTTTTATTAATGTAAGTGTCTTGCTAGAGGTCTTTGGTTAACTCTTTCAAAGAACAGGCTTTTGGTTTTTGTGTTCTGCTGTTGTTTTTCTATATGATTTTGTTT
Organism: Perodicticus potto; assembly: GCA_963574655.1. Lineage (NCBI taxonomy): Eukaryota > Metazoa > Chordata > Mammalia > Primates > Lorisidae > Perodicticus > Perodicticus potto. The sequence goes on from CAUYRH010116453.1 coordinate 23,174, forward strand.
CCATTGGAATCTTATTTTTCTTGAGCTTCCAGTTTTTCCTCCTAATTCGTTGAGTTGAAGTGATCTCATTTGATTGGTTTCTGTTTTTCATGATTGATAATACCTATACTTAAGTCTGTACAATCCCAAGCATCATTTTAGCTGCATTCCATGGTTATGGAACTTACTTTTAGATAGTTGTCTTTTTCTTTTTTGCAGTTTTTGGCCAGGGCTGGATTTGAACCTGCCACCCCTGGCATATGAGGCCGGCGCCCTACTCCTTGAGCCACAGGCACCACCCAACTTTTAGATAGTTTTCAATTTAGAAGTACAGATTCTAAACTTTGGGGTTTGTTTACAGACTTTTTACTTTGTGCTACTCTTTCCAGTTTTCAGGTTTTAAGTCTTTCAGTCAGTACCTTTCTCTTCTTCATCAGTTGCAACTATTTTGCCGCATTTGCAATTATACCTCTCCCACCTTTTACCCTCCCCTTTCTTTCTCTGGCTTTGTCTTTTTGCTGAGTCATCTTAAAGTTACAAACATCATCATGATACTTATAAATATGCTAAGACATCTTTCTACACAAACCATATAGTACATGTAAGGAATTTAACATTTATGCAGTAATGCCATCTAATATAGAGTTCACAGTCAAGAATGTCCAGAGAGGCTCAGCGCCTGTAGCTCAAAGAAGCTAAGGCGCCAGCCACCTACACCAGAGCTGGCAGGTTTGAATCCAGCCCGGCCCTGCCAAACAACAATGACAACTACAACCAAAAACTAACTGGGCGTTGTGGCTGGCGCCTGTAGTCTCAGCTACTCGGGAGGCTGAGCAAGAGAATCGCTTAAGCCCAGGAGTTGGAGGTTGTTTTGAGCTGTGATGCCATGGCACTCTACCCAGGGCGACAGCTTGAGACTCTGTCTCAAAAAAAACAAAGTCCAGAGAACATGATCTGTAGATACAATATTGATTGTTTGGAATTTGTCAGTGGTTGCTTTTTAACTTCAGTACATGATTCTCTTTTATACCAAACTTCTTAATTTAGTTCAGGTCTTCTATACCTGATTAATTTTTTTCTTTGTATTTAACTTTGTAGTGGAGGTACTGGTTTGGTTATTTTCTCCTTGAAATCAGCAGTTATGCTTTATATATGCCAAAGTTGTAACAGATTCATGGTAATACTTAGAAGACAAAACTTGAAAATAAACGAATAGGTAAAATCATTTATTTTACCTAAGAGTTGAAATGAACGGTGATAGAAACTCCCAAACCCAAAAATGTCTCAATGGAAGTTTAGGTACCTTTTTGAGTACCCCCCCAAAAGTTTCTGTTAAGGCATGCTTCTCAATCTTCTGTACCTTTGGAAGAGTGTAAATATAATGGATGTACATTTTAAGTAAAATATATCATTTAGATATTTTATTTTTATTGATTTATTTTGAGACAGAGTCTCACTCTGTCACCCTGGGTAGAGTACCATGGCATCACAGCTTAGAGGAACCTCAAACTCCGGGGTTGGAGCAATCCGTTTTGCCTCAGCCTCCAGAGTGGCTGGGGCGACAGCCGCTGCCACAATACCCGGGTAGTTTTTTTCTATTTTTAGTAGAGACAAGATCTCAATCTTGCTCAGGTTGGTCTTGAACTCCTGAGCTCAAGCAATCCATCTGCCTTGGCCTCCCAGAGTGCTAGGATTACAGGCCTGAGCCATCATACATAGCCTCATTTGGATATTTTAAAGTTTGATAAGATACTCCAAACGGGGTTCCATCCTAAGAAAGTGATGGAATCACCTTGATATTTAGAGAATTACTAATCACTTACAATAGAGGTAGGCTTTGACTTAGCTGATACTGAGGCCTTGTTAAATCTGTTAGAGCCTGAGTTTACAAAGTAAATACAGTTTCCTTAGTTGAAAATACTGATGTACTGTTATTAATAAGTTATTGATATTTTGTCATTTCCTTTAAAAAAAAATAGGACTTTAAGACAAAGACTGACATTTTTAGGTGATTTGTATTAACTTTGATTTGCTTAATCAACAATTTATTCAGTTTCCTTAAAATTCCAAAAATGTTGACTTTAGTTTTTGTCTGGATCTTTGGGATACCATAACAATGCCTAAACTATTGACTACTGCATTAAACCTCTCTTTCACCTTCACTTTATATCCCACTCTGCCCAGTTTTTCTTCTCTTTACATTGGGACCACTGGGATTTATGGACGTAGACTGTGCTGCATATATCAGGGCACACGTGAGCTGTGTGTATAGTCTAAAAGTTTGCTGTGTCAGTGATTTCCACATCTGGTGGATGACCAGAGCTACCTGGGAGCCTTTTTATAAAGGGTGGAATCCTCTTGAGTGACAGCAGCTAGGGGTGGGGCCTTGGAATCTGCAGCTTATTACCATGCAGCTGAACTGCACCTGGAGTTTGCGTGGCTCTGTAAGTCCAGAAAAATTTCACCGTGGATCCTTTACAGTAGTCCTGTAGTAAAGCAGATTTCTAGGGAAGGGACAGTGTGTTTGAGAGATTAGAACCAGACTAGGATTGGTGAATAGTTTCGTTCTCACTGCCTTTGTAACCTGGGAAGCATAGGCTTGTTATTATAAGTCACTTTATGAAAGTGTAAGCAAAGCTGACTTCCTGCCAATAATTTACAGTGGATTATTTAATAATGTTCTGCATATATCTGGCTAAGAAGAATGGAGGGAAAGTGTGGATCTTGTGAAGCCTCCCTTTCTAGTTTGTCATGGACCGTTAGTACTTTTGTGTTTCTTAGAAAACAGTTTCTGGGCTTGGCACCTGTGGCTCAAATGGCTGGGGCGCCAGCCACATACACCTGAGCTGGCGGGTTCGAATCCAGCCCAGGCCCACCAAACGACAATGATGGCTGCAACCAAAAAATAACTGGGCGTTGTGGTGGGCTCCTGTAGTCCCAGCTACTTGGGAGGCGGAGGCAGGAGAATCACTTGAGCACAGGAGTTTGAGGTTGCTGTGAGCTGTGATGCTACGGCACTCTACCCAGGGTGACAGCTTGAGGCTCCGTCTCCAAAAAAAAAAGAAGACGACAGTTTCTGGGTGGTGCCTATGGCTCAGTGAGTAGAGTGCCAGCCCCATATATTGAGGGTGGCAGGTTTGAACCCAGCCCCGGACAAACTACAACAAAAAATAGCCGGGTGTTGTGGCAGGTGCCTGTAGTCCCAACTACTAGGGAGGCTGAGGCAAGAGAATCATCTAAGCCCAGGAGCTGGAGGTTGCTGTGAGTTGCGAGGACAACAAAATGAGACTCTGTCTCTAACAAAAAAAAAAAAAAAGGACCATTTCTGCTTTGTTCCATTGACTGATAAACATTGTAAAAACAGGGGTACAGGCCAGAACTACCACAAATGGTGTAACATACATAGTATATAGGCTTGGCTCCCATAGCTCAGTAGTTACTGTGCTGGCCACATACACTGAAGCAGGCAAGTTCAAACCCAGCCCAGGCCTGCTAAACAACAATGACGTCAACAAAAAGATAGCTGGACGTTGTGGTTGGCGCCTGTGGTCCCAGCTACTTGGGACACTAAAGCAAGAGAATGTCTTAAACCCAAGAGTTAGAGGTTGCTGGGAGCTGTGATGCCAAGGCACTCTACCAAGGGCAACATAGTAAGACTGTCTCCAAAAGAAAAAAAAAACATACATAGTATAAAGAGTATGTGTGGTTCTGCTATATGAGGACTTAGAAGGTGGGTTGGAGAACCAGCAGGTGGAAAAAATTGGTGTAGTACCAAGTTCAATAGACCCTTAGCATACTTGGCGGGGGGGAGATTCATATATCTTGAATCACCAAATTTGGGGATTGCCATTGGCCATAGTTTCATTTCTTTTCCCTGATAGGTGTATTCCACAACATGTAGAGAATGTTGGCATGGGACTCCCAGGCTATGGGCAAAGCATCCAGCTGAGTGAGGAATTGCCTGGAGAATTTGAGATCACTGCCAGTACCTAAGTGAGGAATGTTACTGTGGAGGTGCTGCTGCTCTCCGGTGTTCTGTGAACAGTTGGAGAGTAAATGGCCTGGGGTTTAGAGAAGGGAGAGAGCATTGCCAGCTCTGTAAAAAATGGATGGGATAGGCTTGGTTTTATTGGGGAGGGGGAGACACTGGAGAGGAGAATGGATGCAGCAAACCCAGGTTTCTTTGGTCAGAGCAGAGGACTCCTGGGGACTGCAGTGGAGAGCAGAGCTACAAGAGTTGGAGGGTCCAGACTGTGGCCCCTGGAGAGTCCTGATCTTTAAGCCCAGTTGGTTAAATTTACAGTTTTAATTCGGGATCCTCCTAATCAGAGTTCCTGAGACATGAAGATGAATGGCAGACTGTTGTTCAGGACTTTGTAATATATTAGGCCTAAACAGAAGAATATAACTTGGTTTTGCTTGAAATAGCTGGAAATACTGTAAGGGCAGACCAAGGATATTGAGTGGTATGGATACCACATGATAGGAGAGGAAAGTCTTGGATAGATAAACGACCTAACAAAATAGTCCATATTGGTTTTCTGGAAATAAAATGTTCCAGCCCTCTGATGGATAGAAAATTTGACCTTTTCTCTTTCATGTGCTATTTATTAACTTGAGGTTCCATTTAGCACAGTCCCTGTGAGTTATCTTCTTAACTTGCGGGGGAGGAGCTGCTTTGACATCCGAGAGATGGTATCTTAAGCCTCTCTGTGCATTCAGGCTGTCCATGTGCAGCTGACCACTGGCTAAGAAGCTTTCTTTGCAGTGAGTGCAGAGCTGGGGGGAGAACAAAACTTGGGTGTCTGATTGGTCTATAGCTAAAGTTCTCCTGAGCAGAAGTGGTATTGTGCTGTTCTGCCTAAATTTGGGTCAATCACAGCCAGAGCCAGCTGCCAGTCTTGGAGCAGCTTGACGACACCGCCAGCACGCTGGCCTGCACAGCTTCATTCCTGTTGCACCCTGAGCCAACAGTTGTCTGAGGTGTATGAAATCAGATATTCTTATTAGGCTGAGAGGGAGAATTATTCTTACCTAAAAGAGGAAACTTGAGAAAGAAGTAAACTCCTGATGTTTTAAGGAAACGTTAAATTTGACTCTTGGTAAATTTGATGTTTTTCTTAAAAAAAAAAAAAAATTATTGGGGGCAGCGCCTGTGGCTCAGTGGGTTAGGGTGCCGGCCCCATGTACCGAGGGTGGTGGGGTCAAACCTAGCCCCAGCCAAATTGCAACAACAAAAGTAAATAAATAAATAAAAATAAAATTATTTGAACAGATAATATAATTTACACAGATCAAAAATACAAAATGGTATACAGTGAAAAGTCTCCTTTTTTTCATTTCTGCTTTATCATCTTCACAGATACAAAAAATATGGATACGTAGTTTTATTTCCTCCTTTACACAGACACGTTGTATATATTGCCTATGCTCCCTGAAGAGATTGCCTGCATTGGTTATGGTTTTTTTCCCATAGAGAAGCAACAGAAGTTCAACAAAGGCACGTTGGTTAGTTCCATAGAAAGTCCTACTTGAATTGATGAGGAAAGAGATTTACCTGGAGTTGATTGAATATCAAAGATAATAGAGTTTCCGACAAGGGTTTCTGATGCTGTTAATAAACCTTGTTGCATACATGTTACTCTAACTCTTAGATATTGAAGGTTTTTAAAAAAACTCCCAATGACGGCTCGGCACCTGTGGCTCAGCGGGCTAAGGCGCCAGCCACGTACACCTGAGCTGGCGGGTTCGAATCCAGCCCGGGCCCGCCAAACAACAATGACGGCTGCAACCAAAAAATGGCTGGGCGTTGCGGCGGGCGCCTGCAGTCCTAGCTACTTGGGAGGTGGAGGCAGGAGACTCACTTGAGCCCAGGAATTGGAGGTTGCTGTGAGCTGTGATGCCATAGCCTCTATCCAGGGTGACAGCT
>CAUYRH010116454.1:0-13990 GCA_963574655.1 Perodicticus potto
AATTTTCACTTGTACCCTTGTAGGATGCACTGTAAGTGTGATCCCACCAATCACCCTCCCTCCACCCATCCTCCTCCCCTCCCGTCCCATACCCCCTCCCCATTTCTTGTGCGATAACTGGGTTTTATCCTTAATATTGAAGCTATAGATTAGCTTCATAGTAGGGTTGAGTACATTGGATACTTTTTCTTCCATTCTTGTGATACTTTGCTAAGAAGAATATGCTCCAGATCCATCCATGTAAACCCGAAAGAGGTAAAGTCTCCAACTTTCTTTAAGGCTGCATAGTTTTCCATGGTATACATGTACCACACTTTATTAATCCATTCATGGGTCAATGGGCACTTGGGCTTCTTCCACGACTTAGCAATTATGAATTGGGCTGCAATAAACATTCTGGTACAGATATCTTTATTGTGATGTGATTTTTGGTCTTCTGGATATATACTTAGTAAAGGAATTATAGGATCGAATGGCAGATCTATTTTTAGGTCTCTAAGTATTCTCCAAACATCCTTCCAAAATAAATATATTAGTTTGCATTCCCACCAGCAATGTAAAAGTGTTCCCTTTTCTCCACATCCATGCCAGCATCTCTGGTTTTGGGATTTTTGTTATGTGGGCTAATCTTACTGAAAGCTTTCATTTTAAATGACAATTTTGGACCAAATAGGAGGTAAAACCAAGCCTGGCAACCAAGCTGGGATTTTGAAGGTAGTGGATGGACAATCTTCTTGGCTGTAGGTGCTAATTAGTTCATACGACCTTGGGCATATGGCTACCACCTCTGGACCTCAGTTTCTCATTCTGTGCATTTAAGGGAATGAAATATATGACTTCTAAGGTCTCTTCTAAGATTTACTCTCTACACTGCTCTGCTACTGTGTCTCTTAGACAGATGCTGCTTTGCTGGTTGCTAGCCACCAGCTGCTCTAGCTGGTACCCAGTAGCCTGTGATGGGAAAAATGCCTGCAGTGTTCTGTGGGATGCCTGATACAATCTCTGCCCCATGATGGGGGCCATGGAGTCCTTATACCATTCTCTTCTCTCACCATAAGTCCTTACTTCTTGAGAAGGAGTCATTTCAGGAGCAGGGGCTTAGCTGAGCTGGGAAAGGTACCTGGGCTTACAGAACAGAGCTGGGCTTGGAGGAGAGTTAGGGTTTCCTCATCTGGAACCTCTCAAATCCTTCATCCATCCCTGTCTTTCAAATGGGCCCTTTGGGCTGAAGATCAAAGGTCAGTGGAGACCAAATTCTTGGCCTCATTTGTCTTTTTTTCCTCTTTAGACAGCCTGGCACAGACCAGGATGCAACCTGATGGTACATTTGAATTGAGATAGCCTTTGTCAACAAATCTTTTATTGATGGTGGCATTGACATTATACCTCTGTGAGAGTAATTTACTCTTTACAGTAATTTTGACTTTGTTCTACACAGAGGGCTATTTTAATCATCTTTTCAGTTGTTATTGATGATGGCTCTTGCAAAAAGATTAAAAGATTAGTTTAAAATTATCCCCCAGAGCATTTAAAACAATAATAGGGATGTGAATACAGACTAAAACAAATCAAGGACTACCACAGATCTATTAGAGGCATATTGTTTGATGAATTGGGGACATAATGGTAGCACTACTGGCATGGTTTGGGCACTTCCTTTCTTACTCAACTTGTCTTGAGGTTGTCCCTTCCTCTCTCCTGGCTCCTGACCCCTTTCTTGTCTCTGCCTTTGTGTCTTTGTTTGTGCTCTTCCCTGGTCTGCCATGTTGGCCCATCTAGAGATCCCTGTCCAAAGCGCCCTTTTGATTCCTCATTTCCCCCCAGAAGATTTCTTTAAAGCCAGTGTCCTAACTTTCAATTGTCAGGCCGATATTATTTGTAAAAGTGCCCATCATTTTAAGAAGGACTTCTATTAGTTTCCCAAGATATTAATAGTTATTCTTAGAAAGACATTGGTGCTATGAACAAATATCTTTGGGAAATGGGGAGTCAAAGGTAAACAGGTTTTTGTTGTTGTTTGTTTTTGTTTGCATAATTTACTAGAGCCTTCCATATACTATTATGCTTTGTGAATCTCTCAATAGGAAGACATAGCATGTAACTTTTTCCAAAGTCCCTTGGTTCATTTACAGTGATGGGAATGTTTAATATAAGCATTCATAGAGAATACTGAAAACATGAAAATGTTTAAAAGTTCATACAGTCACAATGCTGGAGCTTATGGAGATTGAGACATTATTCAAAAATTGAGAAGCATGAGGTTCCAAGTTGCTCAAATATAGAGTTCATAGACTGTGGTGTCCTCTTATAAATAGGGCCAACATACTCTCTGGAATATACTCCAGTGTTACTATCATGCTTAATTCTCTATCTCTAATTCAAATTCATGAGAAAGTTAATTTGTCTGAATCAGCTAATAACGGCTGTTTCTGGTTGGGCAGACTCTTGTACCAGGACATGACAAAGACCACTTAAAATAATGGGAATGTGCTCTACTTTGTAATCAGGGTCCCTTCTGCAGGTGCGAATTTAGTCTCAATACCACTCCTAGAGCAGGAGTGTGGGCCAGGCAGCTCTATCTGGAAGAAAAGCTGGGAGAGGCTGTGTCACGAGTGATGTGTCTAAGATTATTCACCCCTTCAGCACCACCACCCCCCACACCCCTCTTTTATACTATACCTTTATTCCCAAAGATACCACAGCTGAAATGATCTAATTATTATGCTTACCAGTACAGACACTCTGACCCCCACATGGGAAGAGCACAAAGTCATGGCAAATAGTGCAGGCAGAGTTTTACCAGTCATGAAGCCTCATGTGATCAGCAATCCATAGTCTGTCCTGGTGATTTGCCTAAAGCAATGGGCCTCTTCCTTGGCAGGGTCTGTGCCTCATGGCTTCAGTGGTAGTGAGTGCATTGGTTGCTTAGCATCTGGATTAATGAGTATCTAGATAGTTCCTGCAAGTGTGTAGCACATTATCATAATCAAACACACCTGTCAGTAGAGGCAAGAAATTTCTCTCTAGGTTTAAAGGAAGGAAAGTTGAGTTATATTGTAGATCCTCCTGTAAATGAGTGCTTCACTTTGGACCTTGCTGTGCGGAGTGCAGATGGGCCAAATGCATCTTTGCTTCTCCAAGTCCACGTGGCCTTGGCTGACTCTCTAGGAATCATGCTGCCAGAGAAAACTCAGATGCCCACCATGAGCTCTCTTTTCCAAAAAAAGTCAACCAACCTAGCATTCAAACTTTATAAAAGCAGACTATCTATTCATTTTCATTTTAGAAGAGTTGGAGAACGTGGTTATGTATATGGGTTGAGTTCATACAGGAGCTTCAAACTTCGACTACCATATGTACCATAAACTACCTGTTCTTGGCTTCGTGATGGGATGGTTAGTGGGAGTGGTGGGTAAATTAGTGCCAGGTGCTGATAAACACAGTGCAGGACTAGGAGAGCTGACCAGGACAACAGAATTCAGCACTCTTGGTCAGGAGATTCAAGGCATTTTGACCATTGCTTAGCCAACCTGCTCAGCGTTAGTGCCAAAGGTTCTGACTCATGGGTGCAGACGTGCCAAAACTCAACTTTGAGGTTTTGCTTATACATGATGTGAGCAATGATGATTCTTGATCGATTCTTTAGATTAAGTATGTGTCTGGTAGAATCCATGTGGCAAAGTTGAAGGTGAACACATTTGGGAATCAGGCAGACCTGGCACTGAATTTTGATTTTTCCATTTAACTAAATGTTTGCCCTTAGATCTATTTTTGTAGAAATCTCTAAGATGCTCAATACCCTTATCTGTGAAAACAATATGATAATACCAACTTTGTAGGTTTTCCTGGGTATAGTACAAGACAATGAATGCAAAGGTTTAGAAAAATACCTGGCTCCTCCTTGTCTCTCAATAGACTTCTCTGTTTTCTAATTGGAGCATTAGTTAACACTGACACACACATCTCCTTCCACCCTTCCTCCCCACTGCCTTATTCTCTGTCCCCCTTTGTTAAGCAGAGAAAAATAGTAATTTTCTGAAGGTTAAGGAGAGGCAGATGTAGCAAGAAGCTCGAACCCTGCTTGACGTGTTCACCTTTTCTTTTGGGCTCTTACAGTTTAGTTATTGCTGATACCCTCTTGCTTACCTTGGGAGTAAATCTGCCTCTCTACCATCCCCTGACTTTAAATTGCTCCTTCCCATGGGTGGATATACTCCAAACTCTACTCTGCATTTTCATTTATACAGGACCAATGCAGACCATCTAGGAGAAGGCATCTTCCTAAGAGAATAAAAATCTTTTCTCTTGATTCTCTTAGCACAGCTCAAGCAGCTGAATTTTTCAGGCACTACTAAATATCAGAAGAGAGCAAATAGGAAATAAAAATAAAAGAATAAAAACAGTTGGTTTACATACTTCAAATTTCTGATCCTTGCCCAAGTAGTTTGCATGAAGGTTTCCAGGCCCTGTGCTTTGATCCTTCCCTATAACCAACACTCTAGCTGTATGTGTGGTGGGGGACTGGCACGACTTTACAGGCTTGAGCTCGCTATCCTCACATCCTTGTTTCTTTTCCTTTGGAGGGGAGAACTAACACCTGCTTCCAAGCTTCATCACTGCCATTTTCCTACTTTGTTTGCAGTTCTCTGAGGGTTCAGGCTTCCAGTTTAAGAGCCAGTTGGTTACATCCCACATCCCTGACTAGTTAAAGCCAAAAGTGACTTAGCCTATAGGTGAGATTCTACCTCTTCCCCAGGGTAAGCTCTGATGAGATATGGTTTACATTGTCCACCTGATGACAATATCCACACGCAGTGACTTATGTCTTTTTCATGTTGTCTCAAAGGGCTGGCAGAGGATGACATACACCAGTGGTTCTCAACCTTCCTGATGTCGTGACCCTTTAATACAGTTAGTTCCTCATGTTGTGGTGACCCCCAACCATAAAATTATTTTCATTGCTACTTCATAACTGTAATTTTGCTACTGTTATGAATTGTAATGTAAATATACATATCTGATATGCAGGATGTGTTTTCATTGTTACAAAGGGGTGGTGATCCACGGGTTGAGAACTGCTGACATAGAGGAATCTAAATGTGGAGTCCAGTCAGAAGAGAAGCTGGCAGGGGTTCTGCCAGAAGGTCAGAGATTCTCTGGAAAGCTGAGGTTGATGGAAAACCTGGACTAGTAGCTCTGTAGACAAATAGGCAGACAGGCCACTCTGGGATTGTGGGTTGTCATACAGGTGTTCAGGGAACAGAAAATCGTTATCCCCAGGTTAGAAAGCAGGTTTCTGGGGGTCAGACTATGCCTGGGCCTCACTTGATGGTGGGAGGGGCTTCTTTGGCCTTTCTGGGCACAGGCTATGGTGGGGCTGATCTTGAACTTGGCAGGGGTGGGGATAGAGGTTTTAGGGGCAACTGGGGAAGGAGTGTGGGGGTAATGACTGGGCCTCTCTCTTTTAGTCTTACTCTTAGCTCTCCGAAATTTTCTCTGTAAAAAATTTTAGCCATTCCCTCTTTTTCCAGCTCTTTTTTTTTTTTTCTTTTTAGCCCTGAATGCATAGGAATCCCTTGGGTGCCTATTAAAATTGCAGTTTCCTGGGATTCATTTTAGTGATTCCATTTCACTAGGCCTGGGCTGGGCCCAGTAGCCTGAAATTTTGACAGCCACACCAGTTGCTTCTGAGACAAGGGTCTGCGGACTCCACTGAGGAGCAATACCTTAGAGCAATGATTTTCAGCCTGTGTACCATCAGAGGATCTTAGGTGTGCCGCAAATTTTTAAATCATTCATAAAGTTTTTTTGAAAGAGGTTCAAAGCACAGTAAGTATTTTTTTATTCTCCTTTTTTTGATCGACATAATTTAAGTGTGCTGAAGTTTATGCCATGACATAAAAAAGGTTGAAAAACACTGCCTTAGAGTACTACATAAAATCTAGAACTGGATTTTATTTGAAGAGGTATTAACAATCTGTTCTGAAGGACATTCCCATGCCATTGGTAGCTGTTGGCTAAACCTAAACTTGCCATTGCCTTTCTGATCCCATCATGGACAATATTCAGGAGCTAAAACTGATGTAAGGAAAAGGTGTATTTCATCATATGCACACTTGTAAAGAAACAGAGTTCAAACCACAGCACTTATCTGTGTGCACACACAGAGTTCATTTATCTTAACTCTTACTAGCAGGGATTGTCATTTAGGAATTAAAACCCATTTCTATAAATTGATAGTGGCTGCTGGTGCTCCTGACTATGGAGTGAAATGAACACCCAGAAATGTTAATGTTTCCCAATTTGTGTCATTAGTGCTGCAATGTGATATTTCCCACCTGTTTCCCTCCCCAACCTCTAAAAGCCTTTGCAATGTGTTTTATTTTCTAATGAGGATATGAATAGCAAATGTTTTCAAAGAACAGAGATGATGTCTCCACAGGGCCTCAAGATTTAACCACTTCTTCTTTTAGTCCTGGGGCAGAAATGTTTAAGGAGACTCAGTTGACTCTCTGCAAGTCTGTGATGTGCAGCATTTGGCTTCCTTGCTTGTGACATTTGCTGAGGAGATTCTGGAAAGTTGGGGCTCTTCTGGAAGGGTACAGTGCTGCTATAGGCAGAGAGGTGGTGCTGCTGGCCAGTTGTGTTAATGCTGGCTTAGCCTCTGGCTTCAAGTCTGAATTACTTTTATTTAAGGGTCTCTGACATTATGTTCAGAGGTAATTTGTTATGTGGTTGGAACAGGCCAATACTAGTACGTATTCAGGGGCGGTCTGAAGTCTGAAATCTTGTTCCTGCCCCTCAGTAGGCAGCTGTGTGACTCTAGTCAAGATACTAAATCTCTTGGGTCTTGGTTTTCTTATCTTTCAACTGAGGGTAGTACTTGTCTTACCTTCAAAGTCTTTTGGGGGGGGGTGCTAAATGAGAAACTGGGTGGGAAATTCTTGGGGAAATATAAACTTGATCCAAATCCAGGTAGTACAACTATTTTAGGCCTGGTTTCAATAGATATTTATGGTGGAAAAATGCACCATCACCTTTATATTGATGCCTAATGTCCAGAAATCCAGTTAAAACCAAATGCTATTTTTGTAAAGTCTAAACAATGAAAATTCCAGTTGTGGTGGTTCACGCCTGTAATCCCAGCACTTGGGAGGCAGAGGCAGGTGGATTGCCTGAGCTCACAGGTTCAAGACCAACCTGAGCCAGAGTGAGATCCCTATCTCTAAAAATAGGCAGGTGTTGTGGCGGGTGCCTGTAGTCCCAGCTACTTGGGAGACAGAGGCAAGAGAATCGCTTAAGCCAAGGAGTTTGAGGTTGCTGTGAGCTGTGACGCCACAGCACTCTACCCAGGGTGACAAAGTGAGACTGAGACTCAAAAACAAACAAAAAGCCCAAAACGACAACAGAAAAAACAATGAAAATCAGCAGTGTTTGGTTGGAATCTCCTTTCTTCTTGACAGTGATTTGTTTTTAAAAACATGTGAACCCAAGAATCTCTCATCTGAAGCACTTAGTAAATGTGTGAGCTCATTGTTTTGGTATCATGGACTTAGGAAGTGACCCACAAAATCTAAGGAATATTGAAAAATCATAACTCTAGAGATATCAATGGTTCCAGTGATGACAGTAGAAGTTAGGTACTTGCCATGGAGTGCTACCATTGTCACTGGTCACCCAAGGTGTCTAGTATCAGGAACCATGAAACCATTTCTCAGCTGGGTGAGAGGTAGTTTTACACATATCCCTTAGGCAATTAAGTCTGCAACTGAGCATGTACTAAGCATAAATCAGTAAACTGAATGTCACAACATCTGTCCCTGCCAAGGGGCAGGAAATGACTATTTATGAATAGAGGTTTAGTGCATTCGTCTACATCAGCACAGATCTACTGCATTAATATTAGGATCATCCAGGGTGGAATAATTAAAATGCTGCTACTATATTAGGAATTGGTGGAGATGAAGGTTCTGGTGCAGAATCTACCAGCATACCAAGCAAGTGGCTATTTATTTTCCTTTTCTAAAAACAAGGATCATGTTGGCAACTCAGCCAGTCTCAAGAATTGTTAGCACACTGAATGTGAAATTGCTTAAAACCTAGAAAAGTTTAAAATGTGGGATAAATGTAAGGTATTATTTTGATATTTCTAAAAGTTGTAGGCATCTTTGAGTTTATTCTCTTTAAAAAACATTTTCATTTTTTATTTGAGGTGTAACATGAATTTCATGAGCAGCACATATCTTAAGTGAACGTAAGCTCATTAATTTTTACAGTTTGATTAAAAAATTGAAATTAATTAAAAAATCTTAAAAAAAATCCTCTCTGCTGTGCCTTATATACTTGACCAAGACAGCATTATTATAGTAGGTTATGTGCTAAGATTGTATTATTCAGGCATTAAAGCTGATATAATATTACTGGAACTGGTACTGGCTCCATGTCTCCAGCTTTCCAATCAGAAGCATGTATGTGTATTTAAAAGCATTTACATTTGTGAGCATGTGGATGTTAAAAAGCATGTAGGAATTCTGGTAAGAGAGTGTGTGTGTGTGTTTAATAGAGCTCCTATAATAACTATAAGGGGCAGAGACTGAATGAAGAAGAAAAAGGATAAGAAGAGAGAGAATGCTGTTATAAAGGGGATTAAACTCTTCCCACCCATTCTGGTAGAAACAGGACTTGTTCAATGTTGGACAATCATGAGCCAAGCTGAGTCAGCTAAACAGGTCCCTGTGGGAGTTGTGGCTCCTAGGTTTCCCAGAGGGTGCTAGCTGCAGCAGAGTGCAACCCATGTCATCAGAGGTGAGTTAGCCCTGGCAGATGTCATTTCATAAAGTCCTGACTCATAAATCGACATTCACATGCGAGAGAGGCGAATGGTTTCTCCAGACTCAAGTATCCCAGGAACTCCCATAAGGATTATGGAACCATAATCCTTAGTGTTGAAAATACGTGTGTGATGTTGTGTTTTCTAATTGTCTTAGTATAATTTTGTAAAATGAAGTCTTCTCCAGTATTTTAGATATACCCAGGAGAAAAAGGAAAAGGGAGTAAGTGGGAGAGAGGGCATTCTCCCTGGCATCTTTCCAATAAATGGAATCCCTGAAAGAGTTCAGAAAGTTAACAGGGAGGGAGGTGCTAAGGAAGAAATCCAGGCGTGACATTGACAACGTGCACAAGCCTTCAGGAAGAGATACCGCGGATGCCTGCTCAGCCAGAGACAGAGAGGTCTCTCATGAGCCTTTTGTCACTGAAATTCCATTTATGTGTCAGGAAGAAGGAGGCTCCTTCTGTCCTATTACAGAGCTTTGGGGAATAGGGATGTGTTGAGAGTCCTGACTCCAGCTCTTTGTTCCAGCGAGCGTGCTCAGCCTCTCCTCTTCCCCCATCCCGGCTTGCCCTAACCCTGCCTTCATCCATTCGTGCTCAGAAGAAAGAGGTTAATACCTTGGTTTCCCACATCAGTCTGCCCCCGAGCAGCTCTGGGTGCCGCGTGGCTGCTCCAGGTCACCTGGCAGCGTGTGTCTGGAGGATTACTGGAAGTCCTGGAAGTCCATCAGTTGCCTAAAGCCCTGGATGATTCTCTTTCTAGGAGCATCAAGAAGGTTAGGAAACAGGAAGAAAGAAGTGGTTACTAACATTTTACCTGTTGCAGAGGCATTTACCACCTGTAGATGTGAGTGATTTCAAATACATAAAGGCAGGTGAGATGCTACAGTTATAAGAGATAAATGTTTTGGTTCATAAGGAGTAAGGTGAGGGTTTCTGAGGAAACTCTACTTCCTTGATATAAGCATCATCCCTCCTCTTTTACTTCCTCCTGCTGCCTGGGATGCAGGCATCGTAGATGGAGATCTTGCAGCCATTCTAAGAGAACGCCGACAAGGCTCATGCCTGAAGAATGGGCAGAGCAGACATCTAGAAGGGCTGGAGTCTCAGGTAACCATAGTGGAGCTCTCATCTATCACTTCTGGACTTACACAAGGGGTAAACAAATCTCTATCTACTTAAGGCACTGCTATTTGAAATCTGGGTTGCCAATCCAGCTTCAGTCAAACAGAGAAATCAGTATCTTGGACCTGATTCATTCAGATTGATGCCTTCACTTGTCCTGGTCTCTAAGGCATCCTTGACTTTCTGTGTAAATATTTGGTGAAGGGAAAGGACACTAGATTGGGAATTTAAGAAACCGGGCTCCTTCTCTAGTACTACCATTCACTAGTTGTATAATTTTGGAAAAGTTAGGTTCTTTGGGGCTCAATCCCCCCTACTATGAAGAAAAGAGTTGAAATAGATCTCAGTCTCTTTCCATTGCTCTCATCACTATTTTTCTCAAATGGATCTGTGTGGAGTTACACTTTGGAGTAGTAGTTTTGGGTGACAAATGAGTGAGTGTGACAAATATGAGAAATATCTTTGCTTTTAAAGGTTATTTCTTGCTAAGGATAATTCAGTTTCCTAAGGATTTTCTTCATAAAAATCTTTTGTATTTTTTGTGGGTTGATTATTGACTTAATTAGTGTAATTAAGCACACTTACAAAATTAGCGCAGATCTGTATAATCAGGTACTCACAATGTGCAATTAGGTAACTACATCTTGTAATTAGAGACTTGAAAATGCAGTGCCATTTTAGAATTCTTATTCTACTTTGTCAAAAAATTGACCCAAATCTACACACAGATCATTTAAGAAATGTATTTACTACACAGCTGAGTGGGTGGTTTTTATTCTTGTAAATTATTAACAGCACTTTTTTTCCCCCTCCATTAGGTAGTAATAGCTTTGCATTGTTTTTCAAACCAAACTATTTTTAATCACAGAATTAAAATAAATTTTCTTCATTTTTTTTTAAAGTAATGTATAACTCAAAAATCAACTAGGGGGTTTGAAAAATGAAAAGAAAGAAATCCTGGTTTCATTTTGGTGCACGTAAAATAGAAGGTGGCGGGCTTAGAAACAGTGATCTGAATTCTGAAAAGGGAAACCCAGATGTAGCATTTTATGAATAACACTGAAGTCACATCATCAGTCTCTGGATTAGTTTGACTAATTTTTTAGATCTACTGGATACAAATAATTCTTCTTTTTTGACAAGTTCCTTGTAGGGGTTCTAAAATAATATAATTGCTCTATATTTAGAAGGTCCCCAGTTTTACAAGTGGATTTATAAGAATGGTCTTCAAGAGAGTATCCAGAATATTTCAAGGGAATCTTTTACTTTCTTTCCACTGGAAAGAACAGCATGTCTTATTGGTCTAAGAATGGGCTAAGAGCTTCATGTGAGCAGCTACCATATTGATGGAGCAGAAAACCATAAAGAATAACTCATATTTAAGACATGAGATGAAATGGTATTGCCTCTAATGGTCCCCTTCCTCAGACTTGAGCGATCAGCCTCTGTAAGATAGATAAAGTGTCCCAGGTTGGGAGAAAGCATACTTAATTCTGGTGCCAGTTCTGCTATTGACCAGGATTGTGTAATTTTTCTGTTTCCTCGCCTGGGATATGTACATAAACATAGTTCTCTTAGTTTGTATAATTGAGTAGATCAAATGGAAGAAAGGTATTAGAAAGGGCAAAGAAAATTATGTTTTATATATTTTATATAATTTAGTTTTCTGTTATTATTTGGAGGTAGTGGTATCTTTTTGGTGCTCTCCCATTTTCTGTACAGAAGTCTCTACCTACCTCTCTTACTTAAGCAAATATAGCTTTTTAAAGCTGGCAGGGATCTTTGACAAAATATCCAAAATACTCATTTTGCAGATGCAACCGAGGCCCAGAGAGGTCAAGCGGCTTGTCGAGAGTTCAGAGTTAGTTAGCAACAGAGCCATTATAGAATGCAGTTCTTTTGGCTCCCAGCAAGTAACTTTTAAACTTGCCCTTATTACACATGGTTAGTGCAGTCTTTGGGGACTGGAACCAGGGACACCATCTCCCCTTGTTAGAATATCTCTAGGAAGATAGCAGACTCTTCCTCACGCGGACATCATCCCTAGAGAAGGTCTGAATGTTGATGCCTCTCAGCTCCCTTTTCTGAAGGATGGGAAGAGGCAGGCATTGCATTTGCAGTAAGACAAAGCTTTCCTAGGGGAATTACAAAAACTTGGGATGAAGACGAAAAGTCCAGGGTAAATTGGCTCTGCTTTTGGTAGTGCGAGGGTTTATGCAGCGTGCAGTAGTCTGGGGATTTGAAGAGAAGGGAGAAGTTGTTAGGGCCGTAGTGGAGATACTGGGTGTAGGTGGTTTTTTATCCTATGCAGGGAGGTGGGTTTGTGGCTATGGATAAAGCAGGCAGAGTGGTATATTTGGAGTTATGGCCCATAAGTACTCTAGCACCATGTTCTTATAACATGGTGCCTTCTTTATGTCTTCAGCTTTTAGCAGTTACCACTTGCTAACCCTTACCTGGTATGGTTGGGCCTGTCAATCCGCTTCAGGAACTTTGTCTTAAAATTGGTAGAAAGAGTACTTTTCTCTCAGAATTTGATAAAGAAAATAGAAAGATTCATTGTGGATGACTGAACCTACTCTATGGAATGGATATATACTTTACAGAGGAGTTAACTATAACTTACAGGCAGAACTACTATCTCTATATAGTATTATTACTTTATCTCTCCTTACTAAGAAATGGAAAAATTGCTAGCCATTTCTGGTTGCTATTCAGCTTCTCTTCTTTCAACACTTTAGTTTTTAATTTCTTGCCTATGTTCACTGCAGTTCACATCCCACGCTGAATTGCGTTAGAATGGTTTCTTTATTGAATGATAGGCTTTAATATAAATTTAGGAGACTTTTCAGCCTCTTCACTGGAATTATTCAACTCAATGCTGCATTTCTAAATAGGCTGCATCTCTGAAGCTCTAGCGAGCTTCATGCCTCTTCCTCCTGTTCCATGTCATGTTAAATCTTCTGATTTACACTTTTAAAAATTCCTGCCACTTTCCTGATACTGGCAAAATCTGTTCAGTTTTGTGTCTTTGTGCTGAGCTGTGCTCTGGCAGTAAGAGATTTTCCAGCCCTGGATTTTGTTGGCCAGATGAGAACAATAGCCAGGAAGTTTAGTCACTGCCCTCAGAAGAGCATTAACTTCCTTGAAATTTTTCAACATTTGGTTTTACTGAACAGCGACATCATATATTTTGTTTACTTCGGGTCAACAGCATTGTGTTTTCCATTTAAGGCCAATATGTTGTTAATTGGGTAATTGTGAAGGGTCTGAGATTTTACCCTACATGCAAACTAATAAGTTAGCCAGCCAGAGTGTATTGTATATCACATACACGTACATTAATAGAAAGCAGAAGACTTCTGAGGTTGACAAAAAGACAGTCATGTGCATAGTCAAAGCTGCAGCCAGAGTAACTTCTTAGCACTGGTTCCCCAAGCCCCATCTGCACAGGTGATGTGATGAGGACCAGATGGCACCTGTATACGTAGTGGGGTGCATTAGAGGAGAGGAACCCCAGGTCAGCAAGCTCTGATCTTACATAGGGCTGCTGGCAACCTTCCCATCTTTCACCTCCAGGAAAGAGGTATTATCTTTGCTCTGAAAAGTAAGTCCATCTTTTCCAGGTTGGGATAGGAGAAGTCTTCATCTTTACTACTCTAGAGTATCTCTGGGAAAGGTGTGTAAGCTTTATTATGTTGGTTAGGAACAAATCCTTCCTCTGGCCTGGAAGAATATTTTCTGGAAGAGATAGTTTGAGATTTGTAGAAATGCCAGATTCATGGAGAATTATCTTTCAACATGTATGTAAGCAACATCTTTCCCATAAACAAATATACAAGGTGGCCATAAAGTTCAGGTGCAATTTAAAATTGCACACACTGGGCTCAGCGCCTGTGGCTCAACGGGCTAAGGCGCCAGCCACGTACACCTGAGCTGGCGGGTTCGAATCCAGCCTGGGCCCGCCAAACAACAATGACGGCTGCAACCAAAAAATGGCCGGGCGTTGTGGCGGGCGCCTGTAGTCCCAGCT